>PVKC010029004.1:0-15262 GCA_004027635.1 Crocidura indochinensis
ATGTTGAAGAGGAGTGGTGAGAGCAGACAGCCTTGTCTTGTACCAGAATTTAGAGGGAAGGCTTTTAGTTTTTCTCTGTTAAGGATGATATTTGCTATTGGCTTGTGGTAAATGGCTTCAACTAGATTGAGGAAGGTTCCTTCCATTCCCATCTTGCTGAGAGTTTTGATTAAGAATGGATGTTGGACCTTATCAAATGGTTTCTCTGCATCTATTGATATGATCATGTGATTTTAATTTTTCTTCTTGTTGATGTTGTGTATGATGTTGATAGATTTATGGATGTTAAACCAACCCTGCATTCCTGGAATGAAACCTACTTGATCGTGGTGTATGGTCTTCTTGATGACGCAGTGGATCCTATTTGCCAGGATTTGTTGAAGATCTTTGCATCGGCATTCATCAGGGATATTGGTCTGTAATTTTCTTTTTTGGCAGCATCTGTGTCTGGTTTTGGTATCAAGGTGATGTTGGAGAAGCAGAGTTTTCAAGTGGAGAAACTTATTATAAGAAGTTTGTCTGTTAAAAAGTGATAGTGGAGAAGTATTGGTGAAGAAGCCAACTGTGATTTGACTGTTCTGACACTTAATATGCGAGACTGAGACTGCTGATTGTGGGATCACAGTTTGAGAGACCCTCTTGTAAGCCACATTAGAGACATAATTCATGGAAGCATTTAAATAGAGTTTGGTTGTATTTTGATGGCTGTTTTGTTTTTTTGCCACACCTTTCTCTGATTACTCTGGCAGTGTTTGAGGAACATATAGGATTTTGGGTATGGAACTCACGTTGGCAATGTTCAAGTCCTAGGTGCTGTACTACTTCTCCAGCCCCAGTTACTTTACCATCTGAGCTTTATTTCCAGTCCTGAGAAGCTGAACCAAAGAAAAAAAAAAAGGTTATAGAGTTTTCAGTTTCTTTTCCCTACACTTTCTTATTTCAAATGCACTTAGTCTTGTACAACTGCATGTGACAGGGAAGATTCCTGATAGTTTTGGACTTCATAGCACTGTGATTAGAGATTAGGGTCCTTAAATCCATCTGTGATGATAGTCGTTTTGTACGTATAGCAGAAGAGTTTTCCAAGTATTTACTGCATATTCCAGATTTCACTTACTTTTCCTGCATTTTTTTGTGAATCGAGCATGGTGCTAGTGCTCCCAAACCACCAACCTTCACCTATCTGTACAGAAATCACTGACATTCTTTCCCATAAATAAGTCTTCAGAGTTGCCACTCAGGGAAACATTGTCCTGATGCTAGGCTAAATGTATGTTTTGGGTAAGGAATAGTGTGCTGGGGGTGGACTTTTGGAATTGTGCTTTTAGAATAAATGCTATTTGGTAAACAACTTGTCAATTGAATCATATTTTTATTACTGATTTTAGAACCATGTATCATTCAATTTGACAGCACATCTTTAGAGTTAATTGTTTGACAAATATCCCACACTTGGTAGTGATCTGGGACAGGGCATGGAGCCAACCCCATCTGGTTCTGTCTTTCAAGGGAATAGAGACTAAAGTTTGTACATTTAGGAGTGAATTTGTTATTTTTATAGATGAGAAAAGGAGACCCAGTGAGAGAAATGACATAGTGAAGGACTCAAAAGTAAACTCTGATGTTTTGAATCCCATGGGTGTTCAAATACTGACCATTTATCTTCTAAGTTTGCTGGAACTCACCGCGGTGTTTTGAACAGTACACATTCCTGAACTTTATCCCAAATCTTGTAATCAGATGCTCTAGAGAAAAGACTGGAAACCCATATTTTGCAACAAACACTGTGATTGAGAAACACAGCCTTGTCTCCAGTTGTCATACTTCTTTATTCAAAAGTAATTTTAGGAGACTCTGGGTTTTGCTTAGTGGTAAAGCCTAGCAAGCTTCAGGACATGAGCTGGGTCCCCATGATGCATATATGTGCTGAGCATAGTCTCAACAACTTTACTAAAGTTTAGGACCCCAGGTGCCACCAAAAACTCAGCTCACTATAGCTATGTAGGTCTGCGCACCAAAACTGAAGTGTGTGGAGAACACCACACCTGAAGCTGTGTAAGCATTGTGGCCATTATTCATGTTCCACAATGTACACGAACTCTGGGGTGGGTCACCAGTGAGTAGGTATATAATCGCTGTAATGGAGCATGTACACCCCTTTCCTGAGCCCTTGCTCTTTTGCCTGGTATACTAGTACTGCAGTCTCCATGTAGAACCCCAGATGAGCTCCAAAACGGAATTCCAGTACCACAGCCAGGAGTGGATATGACCCCTGTTATTCCAACAAAGACTACGAAGGGATGGGAAAAATAGCAAAGACTTTTTGAAGAGTTGTAGGCAAATTGACATGAGAGTATCTTCCTAGTCTTTTGTCATCTTATCTTAAAGATGAAATGTGATCATCTAGTTTTAAAATGATCTTTAAAATGTGCATTTAGCCAATTTTGTTGACTTTTCTAAGTGAAGTAAAAAATAAAGTTAAGGAGTTGCATACTTACTAAGCATGCATCTAACAGATATTATAAAAGTGCTGATCAAACCTTTCGTGAAAGTTTGAGAATCTTGGTTATTTCCTTTTTTATGTCTTCTCTGCCTTTTAAAAGCATTTCTGTTCAAATTGGTTTTTGAAAAAAATATATGTGGGTTTTTTTTCAGAATTATATGATGATCTAAATTTCATCCCATAGTGAACAATTGCTCTTTAGTTATCTGAGCTAATTTTAGATTAACAAGGAAGATAACATTACTGAAAGGAACTGTCTCATCAGTATAAGACATTTTCTAACTGGTTATCTTTCATTGCTGATGGCATGATTCTCCAAATGTATAAGAAAATTGAAAAAGAAAGCCACTTCACAGCTCTTTTAAATATAAAATGTTGGACCAGTTATCCCTGCAGCTCTATCTGTTTCGAGCATGGATACAGATCAGGGCCTGGATGATTAGACACCTGAGAGCTGTGCTTTAAATTCTTATGAATCAAATCAAAATGTGTCTGCAAATTAATGTGGTAGGCTATCCAGTTGTAAAATCTTGCATCACTGTCTGACCCCTCAAAAAAAAAAAACATTAACAACAACACAACTCACAAAACAAAATGAACTATCATCCAGGGGCTGTAGACATAGTATAGAGGGTACAGTACAATCTTGTACAAATCTGCTCAAACTAGACATAATTCTTAGCACCGAATTTGTACCCCTGAACCCTTCTAGGAATGATCCCTGAGCAGAGAGCCAGGAGTATCCCCTGAGTACTGCCAGGTATGGCTCAAATACCTCCCCAAAACTTTCAAGAGAGAGTAATTAATCCAGTGGCTCAATGAATTCACGGATTAAAACAGGAGAGGGTTGACTTCTCTTTTCTCAAAGGTGGCCCATTTTTGTGAACCCAGATCATGTGCATGAGACAGAAGAGGGAGGCCTATAGGCAGGACAGTGGCTGTGTGGAGACAGACCCCAAGGGAATAACATCTGGAAGGGAGGCACAGAGTGACGGTGTGAGGCTATTCGGGTATCCGAGGCAAAAAACTACAATTCTCCTTTAAGAATCACCCACATCACTGTCTTACCGTGGCAACTGTCACTCCTGTGAATATAACAGCCCCCTCAAAATACATCTGGAGATGGCCACTTGGTTTCTGTTTGTCATGCCCTACCAGTGCTTCCGTGAGAAGAGAACCTTGTCATCAACCTTGGACCCCAGAGACAGCTGTGTTCTCTAAGCCTGGCAGCTTCTGGGTCATAGTCACTTCAGCAGGGTGGGCAGGGCCATAACACCAGAGGTGCTGGTCTGACTCTGTCCTCTTGCTCTGATTCCCACCCACATACAGAACATGGAGCCTGCCAAAAGGCTCAAGATGCAGAGTGGTGGCACAGCGGTAGGTCATGTGCCTTCCATGCAAGTGCCCCAGGAGGGACCTGGGTTCTATCCCCAGCATTCAATATGGTCCTCCATGCCAGTAGCTATTTATGACTGCAGAGCCAAGAGTAACCCCTGGGTGGGGCCTTAAATCAAACGAAATTAATATAAATCACTAACAAACACTGAAATGAATGTTTTGATAATATGTGTGTTCATACCATCAGGTCTACTGTAACAGATGACCACAGACTGTTATTAGAGCGAGGTTATCATCTACATAAGAGCAAGGGATTATCTCAAAGTCTGGCTTATTGAGTCTTCAGGACTCCTTCTACGAGCTGGACAGGTGAGTCCCATCCAAGCCTCTCTCATGGGTTTGTGGCAACCTCAATGTCCTCTCCTTGTAAGAAAACAAGTCACATGAATTAAGATAGACCTAATTTCTAATCGAATTTAATAACGTGCCACCCAGTTGGAGAGTTCAGGCCAGGGATTAAGATTCCTGTCTTACACATGCCCTGGAGCAATTTAAACCACTGAGGCATTTCCCAGGTTCTTCTCTTTGGGGATCATAAACAACTGAAATGTAGGAGAGTACTTGTTTGAGACAGTGGGATTCAAACTAAAGATGTGGAGTTCAATAGTCCAGACTTGAAGCCACTGATCCAATCTCTGGGTTCCCTAGGTACATTTTTAAAGACCTTCTAGCCAAATAGGATTCCATGCTGAGGTATGCATGGGTGTAGAGTGTAGATGTGATAGGGCACTTTAGAAGTCTTGTCACTTTAAAGAATGAGAAATGGTCATGTGTTCTTTTCCATGTTCTTAATTTTTAGTGTGTTCACACATTTTAACTCTTTAGCTTATATATAATATTTATATGTAACATTTTATATGTAATATTTTAATGTGACTATGCTAAAAAGGAAAATATCTCAGGGTATTATTGGTGCTTATGGGGGCATGGGAACAAGTCCAGCAATCCTCGTACCTTGGTTCTAACATGAACTCTTTTTGTTTATTTGTTTGTTTGTTTTGGGCCACACCTGGCAGTGCTCAGGTGTTATTCCTGGCTGCTCAGAAATAGCTCCTGGCTGGCATGGGGGACCATATGGGACACTGGGATTTGAATCAACAACCTTTGGTCCTGGATTGGCTGCTTGCAAGGCAAACACCGCTGGGCTACATCTCCGAGTCCATAACATGAACTTTTAAAAGGGACTTTTCTACCAAAATTCTTTATAGTACAGATCACAAAAAGTAATGGGGAAATCTCTCGCTATATAGGAAGATATTCAATAAGGGTTATGCCTGTTAAGGGAAAACACCTAAGATATTCAAAGGAGATGGAGGTATACATGTCCCTTATAAGTAAAGGCGATGTAAAATCGCCTGTAACACAAATTTGATCTGTGATTTTGCCTTGTGGATTCTGAAAAACAGATCCCAGAAGTCTCATTCAGGAAAAGTCCTTGGGTGTGAACTTCTCAGAAACCGAGTCTGAAAGCAAGCTACGTCCAAAGAAAAGGGAGATAGAAGAAAGGAGGCCACTAGTGTAGATTAATAGCAACAGAGTTGGTCTTAGGCCAGAATACTTCTGGGGAAGATCTTGTATTCAGGCCCAGGAGTTTCCTTTTGATTTCCCCCAAATTTTGCTGGGTCTATGCAAAAAGCAACAGTTGCTACTCTTACCCTTTTTACTGTTTTTCATTACTCTTATCCTTAAAAAAAGAAGAAATTACTAAACCTGCTATTGTTTAAAGAGTTCACAAATATATTTGCTACTGAACTTTTTCTTCTTTCCTTTCTCCTCCATTTCTTTAGATTTTTCTTTCTATTTTCTATTTTAATAACTTTGCTTCTGGTCACTTTGAAACTATTATGATAAGTATGTCAACTATGTGATGCATTTATGGGACATCCTCGTTACCAAGTCACCACAAAATGGGCATTCTGGGCTACGCAGGGTTGTGGGTTTGTCTTCGAATGCCACATGGCAGCGGGGTAAAGAGATTCTGTGTTCAGGTCCTTCAGGCAGTGCTTGCAAGTGACTTTCCTGCTGTCCTGGGGCGGGGGTTGGGGCTGGGGGAGAAGTGCTTCCAGACTGGAGACTTCTTTCTGGAGCTGGCACTGCGGTCGGACTGGAGGCTCTCGGCCGATCAAGTGGGGTGCTGCTGCACTGGGACACCAGGGACCCGCAATCTCCTGGCTGGTGGAGCCTGGGCGCTTTCCAGGCAGTGCTGCCCAGGGCTGACTCCTGCCTGGGTCCTGCGCCTGCTCACCTCCATCGTGCGCCTGGTGCTGACCTACTGTCCCACCCCCGTCTCCCAGCCACCAGGAGCGCCACCACCTTCTCCGGCTCTCTTGAACATGATCCGAGTATTATCAGACAGACTGTCCTTGGTCACAACTTGCCAGGTTGCCTGCCATCACGGTTCCTCTCCCGGCAGCTTCATGGCGCCCTCTGGTGGCTGGCTAGGAACGAAGGCGCCCCTGCTCGTACCTGCCTCCCTGCCTGCCCCCACCAAGGAAGCCCTGTTGAGGCCCGGGCACTCCACCCCAGGGCGGACAGGGCTGCATTCGGTGGCCACGAGAAGCGATGGACCCTGTCCGCGACCTGTGAGCCGTCGGAAGTCAGAAGGTGCGAAGGTGCAGGACCTGGCAGCCACCTGCATACTGCCATGCTGGGGTGATGCTAAGAACCTAGGGATGCGGAAGGCCTGAGGACAAGCTCCCATTCATGACCCGCCAAGTCTTGACCTGAGCGGGAGGGCATGGCTGGGCGTGGTCAGGGAGGGGGAGAGGCTCGCAGGAGCAGCGGCAGCGGGGCCTTTGGGGTTGAAGCCACTGACTCTTAGGAGTAGAAAATGTGTAGCTAAAAAGAGAATGAGTATGGTGTAACGGATATGGTGATTGCATTCCATGCAGCTGTTGAGGCCTGGACACTCAACCCCAGGGCGGACAGGGCTGCACTCAGTGGCCACGAGAAGCAATGGACCCTGTCCGCGATGTGAGCCCTCGGAAGTCAGAAGGTGCGAAGGTGCAGGACAAACCAGACAAACCGTGGTTCGAATCCCAACCTTCGAGACGGTCCCCTCAGCTTGACCCCTGCTTAAGGACCAGGAAGAACCCCAGGTGTGACTCGTAAACAAACAAATAAAAATGCTCTCTTTTATTGCATCAACATTTAAAGTATTGCTGTACAGGTTTTTTTTTTTTTTTACAATGTTCAACTTCATTTCTAGTTGGACGTAGGAATAGTTATCACAATAAAATATGCAGTCAATAAATTTAAAGCGAGTGGCTTTAAAATGCTCTTGGCATGTGACAAAATGAATTTTAGAAAATAATTTTCATTCAAATGTGTTAAAAAAAAACTTCCTTTTCAGCTGACATGCCTGTCAAATCTTGCCGAGAGTTTATGATTATGAACAATAGTTTTGAACAGTGAAATAAAATCAAGAGACTTGATGATTTTTTGTAGATATGTGTTTGTAATAGAAAAATCCTTAAGTATCTTTCAATAAATTATTTGGTTTTGGTTTTTGGGTCATACTTGGCAATATTCAGGTGTTACTCCTGGCTCTGCACTCAGGAATCACTTTCAGGGGTGCTCAGAGAACCAACTGACAGGCCAAGGGGAGAACCTGGTTGTGCAAATGCACTCCTTGTTGAACTATGACTCCGTTCTTATCTTTCTTGATTTTAAAGACACATCTCTTAAACAGTGTTGCAAGTCAGCCCCTGATGAGGTTGATTGATGGAGGGATGGTGGATGAGGTCTTTCCCCTCCAACTTGGAGCACTTGTCTGCCACCCTGTTCAGCCAGCGGTTTTGAGGTGAATGCAGCGGGAAGAAAGCCAACAGCTCTTTATTCCGTGAAGAGGCCGAAGCCAAAAGGTCTAAGTTATGCCAGGAAATAAGCCTCCTGCCTAACATAATAATCCTATGAAATGTTTACATACACAACAAAACAGAGTGATGATAGAACAGCAGGTTGAGTGTTTGCTTTCCCTGAAACAACACAGATTCGTCCATATTTATCCTTGAGCCTGCTAGGAGTAATCCCTCAGCATATATGGGTTTGGAAGAAAAAAAGCAAACTAACAAACAAATATGTAAATATTTACCTTGAATACTTAGTTTCAAAACCTGTAACATAGTACATAAAATATTTTTATATGTGTTTGTACAACAGACATAAATTCTAAAAGTTGTGGTTTTAAATTTTCCCTTTTAAGCTCTTTGAAATACTGTATTTACCTAAGAAGTTTCATTTATTTATTTATTGACTAGTCCTTGATTTATAGTATCACAAAATTTCAGGGTGATTGCTAAACTCTCACCACTGACAGTTAGTGCTAACATTCCATAGTTAGTGCTAACATACCACCAAGACTTCATGACTACCCACTTCATCATTACCTTCCTTTGCCCCCTGGTCATTGCTATAGTTTTCAGTGAGTTTCATCTAATCTCTCATTTTCCTGCAGTTCATTTGCTTTAGTATATAATATCACAAATATCAGTGGCATCACTTGACTTTCCCTTTGTACCTGATGCAAACCCTTGGGTACGTATTAAGATCTTAGAAATGCTCCTCTCAAATGTTATCCTCATTGAGATAAAAAATAAATTAAATTATGTCAAGTGAATTTGGGTCATACCCTATGATGCTTGGGTGTGAATTTTGGTTCTTTACCCAATGACAACTTCTATTGTTACTCTGGGCACCATATATGTGGTGCAAAATCGACTTGGTGTTAGTTGCAGGCAGTTCATTTTGGTGCATGGTAGTTCATTTTGTTTGCTACAGTTATTGCTATGACTTTTAAGTCATAATTTTAATTTAATTTGTTCATTTTATGGGTACAAATGTCAAGTCATCTGTAAGGAATAAGCATCCCTTCCATATTCTGTTTTAGTTTTCTCATCACTGAATTACCCTTTCGAAAATACCAGAAACGACCATATTGCTAATCATAAAAAATACACATATTCACATTCAGACAGAATATAAAGGGTGTTGATATTGTGAATAATGTGATGTTGTATATATAGTTATTGATATTCTAAAATTTGGGCAAATTGTCATTTAAATCACATGACATTGCTCATAGGTAGATTGCACTGGTGAACAGAGATGTTCTTTCTTTTGACTGAAACCCAACTACAAATATGTTTGTAATCGTGGTGCTTGAATAAAGATATTATTAATACAATAACATTTAGGATCTGGAGCTGTAGGGTATTTGCCTTGCAAGCAGCCTTAGCAGACACACCCAGGTTCTCTCTCCAGCATCCAATATGTTCCCCTGAGCGGCCAGGATTGATTTCTGAACTCAGAGCCTGAACCAACCCATGAGAGCCTCTGGGTGCAAAACAAAGATAAAGAAAACAACCATAAAGTTTAATAATAAAAATTGCTCAATTCAGTCTCTTGTAATCTTTAATCCTCAAATCTCTGTAGTCTGATATTAGGATTCCTTCCAATAAAATAGCCTCGCTGGCTTTAAAAGAGTTATTTACTTGAATGATTGTCCCCCAACCTTTGACTTTGAGTCTATTCTCTCTGACTATTCAGATGTGTTTCTTGCAGGCAGCAAAATGTTAGATTCCATTTTTAAGAGAAAAGTGTAATAATCAATTTCCAGTTTTTTGAGGAATATTCATGTTGTGTTCCATAAGGCCTAGTCTAGAAGGCATTCCAACCAGCTCTAAATGAGCGTTCCTTTCTCCCCACATCCCCGTCAGAACTCATTCATTTTTCTTGTTCTTTGCGATGTGTTCCTGTCTCTATGGCATGCTATGGTACCTCATTATTGATGTGATTTGCATCTCCCTGATAATTAGATTCAATTTTATGATTTATTTTGTCTCTGTGTATCTATAACTGGTATTTTGGACCATTAATGTTTATAGATGATTGTCAGAGATTTTATGTCATGTTTTTTAGATGTTTGATGTGTTTCTGGGATCTTCCTTGTTTTCAAGTAAAACTTTGGTTATTTTAGATTGGTTTTGAGGACGTAAAGTTTCTGAGCTGCTATTTATCCACGAATCTGTGTATCCATCCTTCAATCTTATATGAAAATATTGTTGGGCTCATTAATCTTGGTGAAACATTCATTTAATTTAGGTTTCTTCACTACATTCAGTCACTTGCTTTGGCCTTGAGATAAAACTGCTGTCCATCTTAAAGATGCTTATTTTTATGGACATTCTCTTTTTGATCATGCTGCTTTCAGTATTCTTTCTCTATTTGTTGTTTTCATATCATGACTAGGATGTGCCTTAAGTTGCTTTGATTTTATTTCTTTTTGATGATTATCTTTGGATTCCAGGATATTCATGCACTCTTCAGCTCAGAGAACTTCTGACTAATGATGTCTGTGAATATTGATGCTTCCTGATATTTTCTTCCTGGGACTTTGGACTCCAATAATTCTCATGTTATTTCTACTAAATTTATCCAAGTGTTCCTGTAGTATCTTATTTATTATGAGACAACCCATACTATCTCTTTTTAAGGCTCTTTCTCGGCATCATCTCTTGTGTCTTGGTGTTATGCAGCTCATATACCAGATCTCTTGATCTGTCTTGAATAGTTGATGCTCTGATGGTGAGGGAGTCAAGTGAGGTTTTCATTTCACCTACTAAGTTATTCTGCCCTGTTATTTTTGTCTGAAATTTTCTCATTCTACTCTCATATACTTCTAAGTCTTTTTTACTATCCATCAATTGTTCCAAAGTTTCTTTCAGTTTTTTATACCTCTTTAAGATTTTTTTTTTAAGTTCTTGTCAAAGAGACTATATCCGTGGCCAATACTGTCAGGATATTCAGAACCTCTATCTTCATTCTCTAAGAATGGATGTATTGTGTTTTCTTTCCTAGTGTGACCTTTGCAGTATGATGTTGCTTTTATGTGTTATGGTCAGTTTCATTAATTAGAAGGAATACATAGCTACAAAACTCTTCTTATTTTGGCAGTGTGCAGGTCCTGCTGCTTCAGCTTTGCAGGGTGGAATACTGTTCCCCAAAGTGAGAGTGATGCTCTTAGCATCAAGGCTGGATTTCATGTTCTGATCAAGGTGAGTCCTGTGGTGTGCTTGTCACATCTCCCATGTTGTGGGTGGAGCTCTCTGCTCACTCACATCTACACTCCTTTCCATATCCCCAGTGAATGCCAAATTCCTAAATTGGCAGCACTGCTACTCTAAAAAAGGAACCTTGAAATTGACCTGTGTAAAATTTGAAATAAATTGGATTGGCTTAGTTTACTCTATGATACTTTTTAAAGACCCTCAAGTTCATCTTGATTAAAAACATTACCTCAGTTCTATAGATTGCCAGTGGCTTTTAGATATTTGTGATCAAGTTATATTTGATTGTTACAAAGCTCATTGAATGTCAAAAATATTCGCTCAGATAATCATGAATCAATCAGAATCTAATACTTAATGATAAACTATGTTAGGGCCAACATGAAGTTTGATACCTGGTTAACAAAATGTACGAGAAATTAAGCTAACTTAACAATACCATGCATTCCTATGAATTGGCAGGCCTTATTAATAATAAAGCTTGAAAAAGATAATTACAGCTATTTGCGACATTTTCTATCAAATTAATCATTAAGAGAAACTATTAGATTTAAAGAAAGCTTCTCTATTTGGGAACTTTTAATTAACAGCGAGAGTTTTAAAAAAAAACACATATTTTATCTTTTAATCTATTACTCAGTAGCTGATTCTGTTGAATTTTTGGATGAAATTTTTTTTCCATAAGGTTGGGATTGGACAAAACCCCAAATTCTTTGGAATTACTGTAGTGGTGACAATTTTGTTAAAATTGAATGGGTATGGGTAGAAATTAGAGTTTGTACTCTTGGGTTCCCCAGTATAAACCACAGTACCACAAAAAACCGTGTAGGTGCCAGGGTATTTATTTTGTAAATAAACCGAATATAACTGAGTTCCAATGTCAAAGAGACCTAATTAGAATACTGTAGTGTGAGGTTGCATGTGGTTTGCCTACTACCAGATACCAATTTGAATGAGCCTCTACTGTAATGTTGTATTCAAATTATTGTGCCCAGGCCAAAACTGTGTGGAAATTTGTGATAGAAATGTCAAGTAAATAGTGATTTGTTGAAGCAAAAGCCTCATGCTTCATTCCTCAGGGTTTGGTCTGAAAGCAAACACTGACACAGCTAACAATCCTAACATATTGTAAGTAATAAATACAGTTTCCTAGGACTGGATGATCAGGTTGTGGTCTTGAGGAGGCAGGTCAGGGAAGAATCATGTAGCCATTATAAAGATGGCCCATTTTGCCAATGTTAAAACATCTGATCTGAACTCACTCAGATATCAATCAGTTATCTTCCCCAGTTATTCAAAACATGACAAGAAGTTGAGAACCAATCAGTGACACAAAGGAATCCTTTGTCATACATTGGTCGATGTTCAGGTGTTGAGTATCTTTATCTTGATTGTTGGAATAAAAAGGTAACAATATACAAGAAGAAATGCCAGTGTCCCTCGACCCCAAACCATGCCATTGTTAATACTTTGAATCAAGTAGGAACTAGATTCTGAAACCAAGGTTGACTTATCTATTTGAGTAACCAGGAATCACCCAAGAGAATATCTGACCAGTTTTAAATGAAGCTGCTGTTCCAGGTGCCAGGTAAAGCTGAAGCCTTATGCCTTAATCCGGACGAATTGGAGAGTGCGGGTCTGGAAACAAATGCCAACACAGAAAATAATCTACTCAGACTGAAAGTAATAAAATAGGTTCAGGAAAATACCACCATAAGCCTTACACACGCTAGTAAGATATACCAGCATGCAGACTGACCATAAGTGAAAAACGAAACTGCAGGTAGTTTCTCTCTGAAACCCGATGTCTTTATTGGGAAGAGAAAAAACAATCCCTAGGGTGGAGAACAGGTAGAATAAGGGACCAATACAGAGGTACTTCTAGTCCATGAGTGACAACATCAGCAAAGTATTATTCTGGATAAAAGGAAAACTGGTTACTCCCACAATCTTTATCCAGGAATGTTTGGGGCACTTAACATCAGATATCTTTTCTATGGTTCTCTGGGCATCAAGTTTGCCAATGCATAGTTCACATATATAGAAAATTTGAGGAAGTCCAAAGGATAGTGAAATGCTTCTGCAGGTGTCTTGTGACAAATGTGCACCAACGATGAACAGTTGTGTGACAACCAGAGACTTCTACAGTCAATAATATCCAGTAGACCTTGGATTTCCCTAATACAGTCATACAGATTTATGCATGGCTGACAAAACTGTGTGGAATCGATTTAATTGATGACCATAGCCTCATTTATGTACTATGTCCTCTGGTGATGACTGAAATATAGTAGTGCTGAGAATTTTCTGTCTAACTTTGGATAGGCTTATAGGCATTTTCTGACTGAATCAGAAGCTACTTGCTTGCCATGTATTACATGCCATCTCAGAAAAGCTAGATCTACTTCTCTTTTTTGCTTTCAGATGCAATCTTTCTGTGACTCTTCACCTGGATTGTTCAATCCCATCTTTTCCAATAAACCTACATAGATTTAATTTTTGTTCATTTTTTCGGCCACAACTGATGATGCTATGGGGTTATTCATGGCCATGTGCTCAGAAACCACCCCTGGCTTTGGGGAACATATGTGATCTGTTCTAGACTGGCACATGCAAGGCAAATGCCCTACCACTCCAGCCCAGATATTTAGTAATTACAAAACTTAAATCCAATTCGTTTTCTTTGGCACAGAACCTGATTTCATTCCTTCATTGTTTTTATCACAACATGCAGTTACTTCACCAATTCTTATGCATGAATAATTCATATGTTTGCATGTATTTTATGTCATCAAGATGCAAATTCAATCATTGAAGAGAAAATATTCATTGACTAATATATATCAAATATCCAGAGAAATGAAAATATTTTAATGAATAAGTGGTTTGGTAAATATGAGGTGTAGACATAATGAACATCTTCATTGTCTGAATCTGAATATTCTCAGCTTCAGGCTTCTGCACCAAAAACTACCTGGATAAGGAATATAACTGTCCAACCATTCTAGATATAACCAGAACCAAAATTATTATGATAAGTTTTATTAAATATTAGAGTAGTAAACTAATGTGCATTCCAGGAGTGAGAAAATAAAAAATAAGAATTCAGTTCCATTATCAAACTGTCCCCATAAATGATTGTCTAGGTGACAGAGAACTTTGTTCCATCAGAAGCAGAAAATGACATACAGAAAAGATGGCATTGGCATATATCTTTTAAACTTGAATGATTGATTGGTTTAGGGGTCACGTTCCATGGAGGTCAGGGGTTACTCCTGCTCTGTACTCAAAAATCACCCTGGCAGGCTAGGGGACCATATGGAATGCCAGGAACCAAGTTTGTTTCCTCCAGGGTCTGCCGCAAACTTGCCACCACTCTGCTATCTCTCTGACTCCAGGCTTCGACATCTTAAGTCTAGATTTATGTGGCATTAGGACTTAAAAATTATCGAGTCTACTGACAAGTTAATTGACTTTGGACAATTTATTTAATGTATCTTAGCATCAGTCTTCGCATCATTAAAATGATCATAATAATAAAGATATTTTGTAGGATGCTGTGAATACTAGATGTTGTATAAACATATAATTTTGAGAATAATCTTGTCAGCAGTTGTTCTTGAGTATAAAATAGAAACAAAGGTATAGGAGCCGGTGAAGAGACACAAGCAGTATGGCATCTACCTTGTACGCACTAGACTTGGACAGGCCACAGTTTGATCCCACAGAGTCTCATGTGGTGCCCAATGCAGGAGTGATTTCTGAGGGGATTAGCTAGGAGTTATTCCTGAGTGTCACTGTCTGTGCCACAACCCCCTCCAAAAGAAGCAGAGGTTCATACCTAAAATCACAAATAAATATTTATATAAAATTTTAGTTTGTCATAGATTTTAAAAGTTAATATAATAGTAATAAAATACAGAATTTATAATTACTTTGTGTAATTATAGATAGATGGAACCAAATTTCCCTTTGAAGGCATTAAAATTTGTGCATGATGATGCTTCAGAGGAGTCAGAAGGGTGCAGAAACCATCTTGAGCCATGTGGTTTCCAGCTGTCTGAAATTGGATTATATCGTTGTTCCTGCCGGTGAGCCTTCCTGTTCCAGAGACTTTAAGAAATCTCAAGTTCAGGACCCGGGAGATAGCATGGAGGTAAGGCCTTTGCCTTTCATGCAAAAAGTCATCGGTTTGAATCCTGGTGCCCCATATGGTCCCCTGTGCCTGCTAGGAGCAATTTCTGAGCATGTATCCTGGAGTAACCCTTGAGCACTACTGGGAGTGACCCCCCCC
>PVKC010029005.1:0-15254 GCA_004027635.1 Crocidura indochinensis
GTTGGTGATCTGTCTGGTTCTGGAACCCATATTGGAGTTTGAAGCCTTTATGGCATGCACCTAACCTCTTTAGCATCTCTCTAAAACAGAAGAAGCATCTTTCATAAATACCCATAGTTTGAAAGCCTGACACCCAGAAGAATCCTTATCTCACACATCTGAATTGACTTAGATATATGGACTAGATTTTTCTTTGTCTGAATCTTTCAAATGGTATCCTTGCTAAGTACCAGTGACCATAAGATGTGTTCTGGGCTGCTGGATGGTGACTCCAATGAAAAGTGCTCTGTTTTTTCAATTGTGTTTTTTCTCATAAGTTGCTTTTTTTGTGTGTGTTTTTTGGACCATACTCTGTGATGCTCATTGGTTACTCCTGGCAATGTGCTCAGAAATCGCTCCTGGCTTGGTGGATCATATAGGATGTGGGGGATCGAACTGTGTCTGTCCTAGGTTAGTGCTTACAAGGCAGCCACACTACCATTAGTGTCACCACTCCAGCCCCTCATAAGTTGCTTTTTAAGGCTGTTTCAATAGGAATAGGCCTATCAAACTTATAAACATCTGTTTCCTTATTCCTGGGCTCTGATTTCTCTTTCCTCTGACAAAAATTGCACAAGGTAGCAAACTAAAGGAGTAGGGGTCTCTGGCATAATCACATCTGGGCACATCCATTCAAGTAGTAGAACTTGTTTAAAGTGAAAGTTGACAGTGGAGCTGTCTATCCCTTCTTTTCTGATACCTGATTTCTTTTGGTTTTTGGGTCATACCCGCCAACGCTCAGGGGTTACTCCTTGCTCTTTGCTCAGAAATCGCTCCTGGCAGGTACAGGGGACCATATGGGATGCCGGGATTTGAAACACCTACCTTCTGAATGCAAGGCAAATGCCTTACCTCCATGCTATCTCTCTGGCCCCTAATCCCTGATTTCTAAGTATTTTTCCCCCATGGGTGTCTATTCCTAACATTGCTACATGATAGGGTAGAGTGACTCTTAAGACCTACTACTACACAGAAGGTCAGGGGATGAAGGAACCTATCTTCGAGTCTGTTTTCATTTCTTAAGAATCATTCTGACTCATTAAGAATTACAATGAGAAGTTGCAATTAAGAATTGTGAAGTGCTGGGGCCAGAAAGGTGGCGCTAGAGGTAAGGTAGTCTGCCTTGCAAGCGCTAGCCAAGGAAGGACCGCAGTTCGATCCCCCGGCGTCCCGTATGGTCCCCCAAGCCAGGGACAATTTCTGAGCACTTAGCTAGGAGTAACCCCTGAGCATCAAACAGGTGTGCCCCCCCTCAAAAAAAAAAGAATTGTGAAATGCTATGTATACAGCACAGTTTTCAGAAGGTTCCCATATTCTATTTAATTTTCACATCTAAGTTTGCCAATTTAGATTGATTTTATTAAGCAAACAAAAGATCTCAATTACAGAGTGGCTGAAAGTCTTGCCTAAAAATATTGATTCTTGGCCTGCGTTAAGGCACCCAGACTCCAAGCCTGGCTCTTTCCTCACTGCACCTGAGAATGGGGAACAAGCCACTGGAAATAAATGTATTCTTTCTCAAACACTGAGCCTCCTAGAACTAGGTTTTTTTCCAGGTACTGATGGGATTCAAAGATCAATATGATGCTTCAGAAGTTCTTTTCTGTGCTACACAGCAAAGATAGTTTTAATAGCTATTGACTATAAACATCATACTTTTCTGTTTGCACAAAATTGAGTGCCTTTTCAATGACACAAAGACAAATTTTTTCAGAAGCAAAGAGGTGAGGATGTCTTAGTGGCTTTCAGCCAGAAAGAATAAAGTCATGGGCAGTGTTTGAACTCCTGGGAAATTGAGTCAGGACCAATGAAAGCTTTCAAGGATACTACAACTTAGTGACACCAAACCCACTTGTCTGTGGCCCTCTTCCTCCAGTGGACTGAATTCAAATATGCTCTTACAAGTAGTTTTAGCAGCAAATAAAGGTCCCTAAAGTCTAATTTCTTACCAGTCAGAGGTACATTTCTTACGTGTGATGTACTATTGTCTCAAAGTAAATGCTTTCAAAGCTGAACTCACTATTTCTTTGCACAATTACGGTTTAGAACTGAGAGCCTGGCTTCCTTTTGACAGTTACCAGAAAATTAATTCTGAAAGTAAAGTCATAGGATTGTCATGGGGGATGTCTACCTGTTCATTCAAGAGCTATTTCTAAATAGGGTGGAACCAATTGGTGGAAAGTGGGTGATCACATGAGGAAATGCTGGGCTCTGCTCTCTACTGCCACTCAGGTGGGAACAGATCTTTCTAGGGAACTATTTTAAGAGCTGGGAATAGGACTTTTGCTTTTGGGAAGAAACTGTTTTGTTTTTTTATTCTTCCACTTTAAATCCTTCCCCCCTTCACTTTCCCCTCCTGGGAAATGAAGCTGATTTTGTCTTTATCTTTCACTGATACAGGCCCAGCTCCTCACTATGAAGCAGGACAAAAGCCAGCAGAAGGATGAAAAGGAACCCAAAATAGATCTTTTGTGGAGTGATTTATATCAGAGTTATAAACAGTTCAAGTCAAGAAAGGAAAGCAGGTGCATGAACACTGAAGAGACGAGGAGAGAACTATTCATTTCCTTGTCTATTTTTTTCAACCCCCCTTTTTTTCCTTGCCCAGCTACTAGAAGCAAATGTAGCAGGAGGTGACAGCTCCCCCTTAGAAGAGACTATTTATCTTGGCCAGCCCAAGGTTCCCCCACACCCTGAATACCTCTCCTGCCTGCAGCCATCCCTTTATCCTTACAAAGCACAGTTTATAATGCAAAAACACTGCTTACTACCTGGTTCCTGATTTCCCTTTATGAATAAAATATGAACACATCAATGAAGCAATGTTTATATACTCTAGTGGCTGACCTTCCACATTTGTATTTGTCAGAATGTTCCCTGTGCTGGTCATCTGGGTTTCTTCCAAATCTTTCTAACCTGGTTTTTAATTATTTCAGTATTCTTTTCAAGTTTCCTCTTACCCCTTAGATTGTTTGCCCTGTAGAAAGCTGAGCGGGTAGAGTTAGGCTGCACCAATGCCCACAAACACAAGTGCACTCACCACTGCTTGTAGTCGGCATCACAGTTGCAGTAATATTTGGGGTCTGTGCAGTTGCGCTCAATACCACAGGCACACTTCTGAATTCCCGGTGCGGAACCTCCCCAGT
Organism: Crocidura indochinensis; assembly: GCA_004027635.1. Lineage (NCBI taxonomy): Eukaryota > Metazoa > Chordata > Mammalia > Eulipotyphla > Soricidae > Crocidura > Crocidura indochinensis. Next base: position 3,186 of record PVKC010029005.1, read on the forward strand.
AGTAATGCTTCTCGTTGGCTTTGCCAACCCACCAGGTAAAAGGGCTTCCATCTACAAGAAAGGAGAGGCATAATCATATAGGAGCAAGGCTGAGTAAGCTCACACTCACCATTTTCCACCCAAGAGGACAGTCATGGCTAGTTTAGATACTCATATCCCCTTCTCCAGAGCAATTTTATGTTCATTCTAAGAACACTGAATCAAGAAGTCAATGGGAATAGCAGTCAAAAGCCTCTTTTATACAGGTAATGCGGGAGAGTGATATGGCTATATATCTAAAGTACAGATCGAACAACACTGAAATAATGAGATTTAAATGATAAACACTAAACTTTTTTTTTTTTTTTTTGGTTTTTGGGTCACACCCGGCAGTGCTCAGGGGTTACTCCTGGCTCTATGCTCAGAAATTGCTCCTGGCAGGCACAGGGGACCATATGGGGCACCGGGATTCGAACCGATGACCTTTTGCATGAAAGGCAAACGCCTTACCTCCATGCTATCTCCCGGGCCCCGATAAACACTAAACTTTAAAATGTGTCTGTCAAGGTGGCAGATGGTAGGGGGAACACTGGTGTTGAGATTGGTGTTGGGATATTGTACAACTAAGATTCATCTACCATGAACTTAGTTATTCATAGCTCTTTAATGAATTAAACTAAAATAATCCATAGGAATGGTCAAGTCTTGATTTCCCCACATTAATATGTACCTCTTTCTTTTCATGCAAGCTTCTGAGATTTCAGAGTCTATTTTCTAAATTATTATGTGCCTACATGGGCCCCACTCACCGTGTGTGCACACAGAGTAGATGGCAATTATGGGATGGATAACAAAGTTCATAACTACCTGTACTTTATGAAAAATAATATTCATGGGGATCATAGAGCATTGTATCATAATGATGACTTTTGCTATATCTTAAAATGTTCTCTTTCTTGTGCAGATTGGAAACAAAACTGGAAATTTGCTATTATTTAAATCTTGCATAGCAAAGGACAATACTGTTTATACAAAATTTATTTCCTTTATTATTTGGCCTGTAGTGAAAGAGAACAGAAGAGAGGTAAAACTAAATGGAGAGGTAAAATAGCTCTTATGGAAAATATATGTAGGTATTTGTGCTAGAACAAGTAACAAGCAATAAAAAGTAAATAAGGATCATTTCAGAACTTTTGTCCCCCAAAGCAGTTAAATTGCATTATTTTACTTATTTTGCTTGTTTTGGGGCTTCAACCAACTGTGCTCAGGACTAATTTGTGGCTCTGTGCTCAGGGATCAGTCCTAGCAGTGCTGGGGGACCATATGTGATGCCAGGATCTAATCTGGATTAGCTGATGCAAGGCACATGTCTTATCCAATATTCTGACTTCATTAGTTTACTCTTTTTTGAGGTGTGTGGGTGTCCCTTTTATCTATGCACAGGCTGTTTCTGACTCTGTGACTCCTGTCAGTGCTCAATACTGGGGTGCCTAAGATCAAATGATAGTTTGTTGAATACAAGGCAAAAATATGTACTATCTCTTCAACTTCAGACATTAGTTTCTTCTTTCAGTGTTTATATTCTACACACATACAACTTAAGAAGGTTGAATTTTATTTGGAAAGTAATGAGGGCCCCATTACAGAACTTAGGCAGGGCATTATCATGAACAATTTGTGCTTTAAATGAGCACAAATGAGTAAGATGAAAAATGTCTGGGGTATGCAACAAGGGAGATCAGATATGATACTATTCATGCACAGGAGAGAAGTAATAAAATAGTAATGGAATTGGAGAAGAGAGATATTCAGGAGGATGACCAGCAGGGTTGGCCTGAGGTGAGAGAGAAGGAAAGTTTCTTGCTCTGTAAATAAGAAGATAGTGATTATTTTTGTATTCTATCAGAGGTAATAGGGTAGAATAATGAGAAGATTGGCAAATGTGTAACAAGAAATGATTATTTTGATATACAATCTAAGCAACTGACTGTGGGGGAGACACAACTACTAGAGTTCTTTAGATGACTTTATTTTGAGAGTGGAAAGAAGGGGAGATGGAAAATAAATGAGGAAAGATTTTCAAGACAAACAGTGTGGTCAGGCTGTCAGATTTCATAGAAAAGTCCATTAAGATGAAGATTTAAAGGTTTTCTTTTCTGATTATAGCTAGAAGGTCACAGGAGAACTTTGTGGAGAAGGAGTATCAGGTGCATGATGGGAAGAAGTCAGAGGAGGAAAGGGAAGGGGTAAAGGGTACAGTGGAAAAGTATGTATCCTGTCAGCAGCTGGGAGTGAGAGGAGTTTAAGGGAATGTGGCCACATGGAAACTCCAGAGGGACAATCCAAACCCAAGCACGATAACTCTCCACCCTTTAAGAATTCTAAGTATGGGCTGGATGGGGTAATCATGTATGATCAGAAATAAAAACCAAGAACAGTTCTTACTCTGTACAAGCTATCAAATGAAATCTCACAACTTCCATGCAAAGAATCCAGCAAAGCACTTCAATAGAATTATGTAGAAAGTTCTGTGACTTTTCAGAAATGCTAATAGTTTTTAAGATCAGTTTTGTTAAAAAGGATGCCTTTTGAAAGTATAAAACTACTGGGATTAACATTCAAATTTGATATAATGAAGGAACACAGGCCCTCAACTGGAAAGGGATCTATTCATAGTTTTTTTTTCCTATTACATATAAATGGTTGGATTTTTCCCATCGTGCTTATCTAATTTTTTGAAGTGACTTTTATCTCTTGGTGTAATAATTTATGGCATCAATTATGAAATTCTTAATAAAGTTATTTTGACTTGATTTTTCTAGATTTCAGTATTCCATTCCTGAAGAGAGGAAAAACCCAGCACTGTGAAATAAGTGTCCACTCCACAAACTTGCCAACTTACTCTCCATGCCTTGAATCAGTATATATCCTGTATATATTAAAATGCATACATTTATAACTGTGTCTGACACTGACATATTTTTCTTTCCCCTTCTATTGTTATCAGAACAACGAGTATAACATATGACACATGATGCATCTCTATATCGAAATCACAGCTAGTTGCAAACTCCTGTCTTTTTTTGATACAGAAGATTCAAAAATGACACTTGAAAATTTCAATTTATAAAAACCATAAAGTTTCAGTTAAGTACTTTGGCCCATTGGCATTTTTAGATCTTTGTTGAGTCCATTTCTGGCTGTGTTACAGGAAAAGGGTAAAGGTAGATGGAGCTTTGCTATCAAAAGCCTCTTTGGCCATCTAGATGACAAGCTTGGACTATATATATAGTCTCTCTCTATAGAATTTATATGTATTTATGTGTTTCCACCTTATATAATCTGGTCTTTCATAATGCCAAAAATCTGGACTGTTGATTATCACATTCATTCTTTGCATCCTTCCAAGGCCCAAGTATTATTCAGAGAGAAAATTTTGGTGATGATTATCATTTTTTGGAAACTAGAGAATGCACCTGATGTACCCGATGGAGGAGAACCAACAAAACAGATATCTGTAGAAATGAAGATACTATATGCCAGAAAACCATCATGTCTGTTCAATTATCCAGGTAAGAAGATATGTCTCAGAACCTCAGCTCCAATTCTGAGCATCAAATGACCTGCAGAAACAATCAAACTCCATTCTATCTTCTTTATGAATAGTTATGGGGAATTGTATAAATTACAGAAGCTGTAAGTAGCCCTTCATAAAAAGTCAGGTGGGTGGCAGAAAAAAATATCCAATCACCATTAGAACAACCTTGAACAGAAGATCAGGAGAAATGTACTGAAGAAAACAGGAGCTTGATTGCATCCCCGCCCCCTTTTAGAGCCCCCTAAGGCTCAGAAAGGATGTATCCTCAGGGAGTTTTTTGGGGGGCCCTGAATCTTCCCATAGGACCCTTAAGGCAGGTTGGAGCTTCTTAGAGAGAGAATCTTAGTAGAGGATAGGATGGGATCCAGAGGGAGGAGTTGAGGCATTTCCTCTAGTCAGTGCGAGGAGGATACACACACAAGACTAGGTCTGAGAATAGTTCAATTGCCCAGTTTCTTTTCCCATTCTCCAAGCATTACCTCCCATCACAATAATTTTGTGCTTTATAATGATTGTGCAGAGACATGGCAGTATCAGATTCATGTTATCTGTTTTTCTTCCCAGGAAAATAAGTAAAACCCAACACAAAATGTTTTACTGAACAGGATCTATTTCCACTGTTACAGAAGAATGACAATAAGAAAAACATTTCAGGGAAAAGTGGAAAGCAAATTGAATCTTTTCTTACTGGCTAATTTGGTGAAATAAAAGCCTTTTAACCAAAATAAGTTATTAATTTTATGCATGCTTTATATTCAGCAAGAAGAAAAGTTTCCATTTTCATTGAGCAAAGAATTGTCTTATTATAGTGCTATGCTAATGAAGTGCTACTTTTTGCTTTACAAACCATTATTTACCTGCTAATTGGTTTGAGAGGAAAGCAGTTAAAGGTGATAAAAATGGAAAGACGATTTAGACGACAAGAATAAGAAGTGGTAAGAAAAAATAATTTAATTATCTCATGCCAAGAGTTCAAGAACTTCTCTAGCCTCAAAATACGATCTCTGTTAACCATGTTAAGTGCATACAATTATGACAACAAGATGAGACAATAATAAACCATATTCCAAATTAACCAGAAGCTGAATTGTCATAGAAAGGAACATTGCAGCAAAGTAGCTAAATATGGGTTGAATTAAATATAATCACTATACTGCTCAGACTTACTTATGATCCAGCTTTATTATGATGGAGAGTTTATTATGCTTTAGATAAATTAACTGGGAAAGGGAGAAAGAATGGAAGCTACTTGTTTTGTGAGATCTAAAGAACCATTGAATCTCTGTTATTTCTACAATAACAAGTTGTTTCAGAAACACAGGGGTAAAATGCATTGGGACATTGTAGTGTAATTGTGGCACACCATTGAGGCTTCTTAATATACTTTTTTGAACGTCTAGGTTGCACAAAGTAAATGAATTAAATCTGCTTAAATAAACACTATCCTGGCAGATATAAAATCTATATAAGACCCAATATGGCTGCTGGGACCCTTTATCATTTCCATTTTAACTAGTGGTATAAAATATTCAAAACAATAGTAGGGGCACCTCTATTCTCCACAAGGAAAAGAATCTCTCTGTTTTATTTTAGTTTTAGAAACCTTAATTTTTCTATACTTATTACTATTCCTTACTTTCAAATTGTATTAAAGATATACAAGATATTTTACCCTCTTTTGTAACAGAGGAGACAGAATAGATACAATGCCACAAAGACCTGACTGAATTTGAGAGCTTGGCCTACCTCGCCCTACTGGCAGTTCTCTTTAGTTCACCAAGGCTTTTGTTATTGGAGGAATTCTTGCCCTTTGAATCTTCTCCTTAGTACTTGTTCCTTTTCCAGATAAGTGACACTAGCTCTTAAAGAAAAAAATAAACTCATTGCTCTTCCTTTGCATCCTTACCAACACAGCACCAAATATTTTTTATGCCACTTTATCAAGTAAATCTCCACTGACCATACTGATTATAGGAGGGTACAAACGTGAGAGCTGCTCAGCAAAGGCATTTTCTTTCTTACTGATGTAACTTTGAATTATAACAGAAGCTTGAGATGTGCATCACTAAAACTCAGCCATGTATTTGCACTGCAGAATGTTTGCTTTTAGTCATTCAATTCTATTTCCATCAGAAAATGATCCCATGCATCCTCATTTTACATCCCATCTCACCCCCCTGCCCTTTTGGCAATATGATTGGTTTTACAATCTAAATGTTAATTTTTGTTTTACTTGAATTTATCTGTTTGCTCTCTCCACGTACCATGCATTATTAAAATCATCAGATGTCTCTTGTTTCATGAAGCATAGTAGCTCAGTGTTAGTGCATTTGACTGAGACATCTTTAGCTCGTATCATTCTAGATTGTGTGTGAAAATCATGTTGATACCTGGGAGAACTTTCCTTCCAATGAAAATAACTTAGAGATGGTGTAGTGATCCAAACAGAATTTCTGATTATGTTGTCAGGAGAATACCATTATTGTTACTTTTCTTTTTCACAATTTCAAAATCAGGAAACCAGACATCCACGTTTCAATATTTAGACTAATAACTTAAAAATAGCATAAAATAATATAGTATGGCATACTCATGAATATAAAAGCCTATAATTTTTATCAAGTAAGCTCATTAAACTGGGCAACAATTGTCTCTTTTGTTTCCCAATCATCTAATTCTATGTTAATATAAAGACAAAACAAAGAAATGAATCCAAAAAAAAAGTCCTTAGCAGCTCATTCTGCAGACAGTGATTTGAAGTTGGGAAAACTCATAATTTTGAAGTTATAATATAAACATTCAATTTGGTAGTTAAAGGTGAACATTTTACATCTCAGTGATTGAATGTCACTAAACTCCTTTGATTAGGACTGAATAAAAATGAATGTGGTTGATTAGCCTCACGGATCTTTCAGAATTACATTGTATTTTTACTATATTTTATCGATTTGAATAGGGACCAAATTTAGAAAGGGAGCATTAAGGATCAGATCAAAATGGTCCTCTACTGAAATGTAAATTAATTAAAAATTAATGTCACTGCATAATATTTAAATTTATATTATTGAATTGAACTTAATAGATTCAATCAAGGACTGATTCCACTGAACAGATTGTGATTGAGCTGAATCAAATAATTTTGAATCTCATTCAAATGAATTAGATTTCATTAATTTAAACAGAATTGAAGTGACAGATGAAATGAGGGTTTATAATTCTGTGCAGCATTAAAGAAATCATACAAAGAAGATTGCTCTAAAGTTAATGAGGCTGCATGTGGCTGACCCAGGCTCAATCCCTGATGTACCCATATAATCCCCCAAGCCTGACAGAATTCCTGAACACAGCCAAGAGTACGCCCTAAATACCACTGGATATCACTGGTGGAGGGAATGGCCCTGATTCATTGTCACTATGTACCTTAACTATTACTGTGAAAGATATGTAATTCATTTCGGCCACAATAAAAAAAAAAGGGGGGGGGCCCGGGAGATAGCATGGAGGTAAGGCGTTTGCCTTTCATGCAAAAGGTCATCAGTTCGAATCCCGGTGCCCCATATGGTCCCCCGTGCCTGCCAGGAGCAATTTCTGAGCATGGAGCCAGGAGTAACCCCTGAGCACTGCCGGGTGTAACCCAAAAAACCAAAAAAAAAAAAAAATAAAGTATGGGCTTTCATTGTATTTAGTCACTGGCATCCATTACTCCTTAGTAACAGGGTAATTCCTTGTGTAACATATGGGGAATGAAAGTGATTATAATATTGAAGCTATACATGCATCTCTGTACTGTTTTTAGGACATAATACTAGACCCTTCTAGTATTTGCTAGCAAAAACCTGGTCACTTATATTAAATATTTACAAGAGGGCATTTAATATTATTTTTGTGAGTATTGATTGATCTCTTTAATTTAAAAGATGCATTTATCTGAAAAAAAAAAACAAGACCTATCATTTATACTGAGTTAAATCTTAATCTGTACCTTGAATTTTACTGATAGAGAATGGATACACCTAGATTTACTTTATGCTGAAATAAAATTTCAAATTATTAGCAAAATATTATTTTACAAAAAAGATGACATGTTACAAGCCAATATTAACTTCTTGGTACTGGAGAGACAATTTGGATATAGTACTAAAAATTTGTTAGCTATTTGAAAGACATTTACATTAAGTAATTTTTCAATTAGTAGCATTTTAAGCCTTGTTATATGTTAGAGAATACACATAATAAAACAGATGGCCAAAACACATAAAAATGCTTCATATCATTAATCATAAGGGAGATGCAAATCAAGACAACAATGAGATAGCATCTTATACCACAGAGACTGGCACACATCACATAGAACAAGAACAACCACTGAGGGTGTAGATGTGGGAAGAATGGAACTCAAATTCAATACTGGTGGAAATGTCATCTAGTCCAGCTTTTTGGAAAAACAATATAGATATTCCTTAAAAAACTGCACAATGAGCTCACATATGATCCAGCAATATGACCCCTGGGGATATACCCTAGGAACACTAAAACACAATACAGTAATGCCGTTTGTGCTCCTATGTTTATAGTAGCACTATTTACAATAGCCAGAATCTGGAAACAACCCAGATGCCAAACAACCGATGAGTGGTTAAGGAAATTGTGGTACATCTATACATTGGATACAATGGAATACTATTACTATTAGTATATATACTATAATATTACTAATACTATTAGAAGAAATGAAGTCAAGAAATTGCCTTATGCGTGGATGGATTTGGAGTCAAACATGCTAAGTTAAATAAGTCAGAAGGAGAGACATAAACACAGAATAGTTTCACTCATATGTGGGATTTAAGAAAAATAAGACAGTATAATAATGACAATACAATACAATACAATACAATACAATACAATAAAGATCAGGGCTGGAAAGACCAGCCCATGATAACAAGTTTATCAGAAAGAGTGGTGAGTGAAGTCAAAGAAATGACGACACTAACAGCTACCATTACAGCAATAGAGAAATACAATGCTTATCTTAAAGACATTAAGTGGGTAGGGAGAGATAGGAAATATCAGGACAATGGTGATGGGAAAATTGCACTGGTGCGTGCATTTTATGGCTGAAACCCAATTATGAATATATTTGTAACTATTGTGCTTAAATAAAGAAATTATTTTTAAAAAATTAATTTTTTTGTTTTTTGGACCACACCCAGTGACGCTCAGAGAACCATTTCTGAGCACATACCAGGAGTAACCTCTGAGCGTCACTGGGGGATTGAACTGCAGTATGTCCTCGGTCAATTACATGCAAGTCAAATGCCCTACCTCTGTGCCACCAATCCTGCCCCATAAAAAGTAAAACAATTTTAAAAAGACATGCATTGTTTCATATGCACATGAAATAATGCTCCATATAAATAATCATCAGGGAGATGCAAATCAAAACTAGGTCAGCGGCTCGCAAGGCAAACGCCCTATCGCTGTACCACTGCTCCGTTTCCGCGGGATTTAAGAAAACATAAAACATCATTGTCATAATGTCTTGTTCTTACAAAACAATAGAGATGAGGGCTGAAAGGACTGGTTCATAATATGAACTCACCACAAAGAGTAGTGAATGCAGTTAGAGAAATAACTACACTGACAACTATGGTGACAATGTCAATGAGTGAGAGAAGTAGAATGCCTGTCTTGCATACAGTTGTGGGGGAAGAGGGAGATTGGAGGCACTGATGATGGGAATGTTGCACTGGTGAAGGGAGATGAAAAAAATAAATTAGCTTATAAAAATATACATTGCGTGTAGCAATTCAGATCATATGGCATTTACGATTGGTTAGGATATTCAGAATGTTTTCTGTTTTCTGACGTGCTGAAAATGTTATTAAATGTCTCTATTGTTGCTGTTAAGATCAATAGTAAGTCTAACATCTTTCTTTTTTTTATAGATAATCTGTAATTTTTTCATCCTTGCATGTGTCCCTAGAATGTTTAATCTTAGTCTAATTCTGTATATATTCTTCATCTCTGGTGCATTCTTAGATATGATGCCTTAAAGTAAGTCTTTGCTTTCTTTTCTTTTTTTCTTGTTCCAGAACCCCAGCTAGATATGTATTAGATGTTCTTGATTGAATTTTCTTGCTCTTAATTGCTCTCATATTTAACAACTCTGTCTCACAGGCAGCTTGCTGGGAAATTTCTTTAGAATCTAACCCCATTTTACTCGTATTTATCTCCACCATTAAGCTTTTCATTTATCTACTACACTTGGGATTTCTATAGCATTGGCTCTTTTTCAAATGCTGTATGCCATTTTTGATAGTTTCCCAAATTATATCTTTAATTTCCCCCTTTGTAAAAATGATGACCCATTAATTTTAATATCTTAAGATCATGAAAGAGTGAAAATTATATATAAATATATTGCTATTTTCTCACAACTGCTGCCTATTTCACTACAAACCTTAAAATATCATGATTCTTTTATTCCTGTGAGATTGCATCTTTAGATATTGTGGGATCTTTTGTGGTTTGTATAAAAGTTGGTCCCTTTAAGATACTTTGCATTTGCCTTCATTACTGTCTTGGGGTTATTACCAAGATGGGATTGTTTGTTTATTGTTAATTTTGGTGCTGGGGTGAAAACGTAGGGTTCTTACAAGCCAGGCATTCTCTCTGCTTCTAAGCTACATCTAGAATAAGCCACATGGGGACCTCTTTAAAATGAACATTTTGCCATTTATATGAAATTACACTGTAAACCTGTATCATAATTGACTTTTTGTTGCACAATCTGAGGGATAATTTTCTTTCCTCCGTGCCCAGAGTCAAGGACCAGACAGTTAAAATTTCTATGCTATGATCTTTTGTAGAGAGGAATTTTAGCTGTTTTTCTAATTTCCCACCTACAGGCTAGACAACTTGGCTCAAATACCCCATAAAAATTTGCTACAACTCATAATTTGGCCTGGTCTTCCTCTTGCCATGCACAGAAGTGGAAGATGTAGGCTTCAGGGTAGTGGCAGAGATCCAGGTCAGCCTCTGGCTCTAGCACTTCATTAGGCTGGTGGTTTATGCTTTTTCTGTAATTCAGGCTTCTGGAGCCTTTCTTCTTTCATGCAAACTCAATTGTACATTAAAAAGGATGCAGGTTTTTTTGGGGAGGGCCAGCATTTAAAAATGTTTACAGGAGACCATTTAGAAGTTTTAGAAGATTCAACTTTAACCTCACAGTTGCTACTGTGGGTTTTAGGTCTTTATTGTATTTAATTTAAATTTTTTTTTTTTTGGCTTTGCTTTTAGGTCGCAGTCAGTGGCAATCAGGCTCTGCCCTGATTATTGAGCTAGGTACTTACTCTTGGTTCTGCACTCAGGAATCACTCCTGGTGGTGTGATTAGTCAAGGGACTAATGGGATGCCAGGGATTAAACCTGGGTTATTTATGCAAGACAAAATGCCTTATCTACTGTACTGTTTCTTGCCCCACATCTTTATTTTATTATTTATTTATTTATTTTTATTTTGATCATAATGGCTTACATTTCTTTCACAGTAGTATTTTAGGTACATATCAACATTGAATCAGGGTAATAACCATCACCAAATTTGTCCTCCCCCCATCCCAGTTCCACTTCTGCAACCCATATACCCCACCATCATCCCCCAGACTGCTAGAGTAGGTAGTCCCCTCTTTGTCCAGCTCACTATTAATGATCATATATCTGTTTGGTCCTGGTACCCTCCCCTGTTTCCCCCTCTATTTAAGAAGCGGAGCTAGTTAAATTGAGTTATGTGGCTTTTTTTTGAAGGAAAAAAAAGCAATATATTGGGATACAAAAGAGAAAAACAAACAAAGAAGTCAAATATGCTGAAAATAGGCGGAGTCCTTCCAGAGGATTCAACCTCAGTTTGAGAGAGGATGTGAAAAAGGCAATTGAAACACCACCACAATACAGAAAGAAATATCAAATTAAATATCCAGTGAGCACCACAGCAATAAAGAAAAACACCACACAACAGTCTCGGTTCTGAAATCAACTCATGCCAGAGTGCAAAAAGAAAGAGAAAGATAAGATAAAATAAAATAAAATAATATTGGAGACATCAACTTCAATCTCTACATTAATATAAAGACGTCAAAAAATCGATCAATCCATCAATCGATAAATAAATATGTGGAAAAATGATTGTTTCGTGCTTTTTTTGTACTTTCATCATATAGTCCTATATAACACTACCTCATCCTGTTTCTCCCCAAATGTAATCTCCTGTATCACTTTCTCCCTTTTTCTTTGTTTTCTTCTTCTTCTTCTTCTTCTTCTTCTTCTTCTTCTTCTTCTTCTTCTTCTTCTTCTTCTTCTTCTTCTTCTTCTTCTTCTTCTTCTTCTTCTTCTTCTTCTTCTTCTTCTTCTTCTTCTTCTTCTTCTTCTTCTTCTTCTTCTTCTTTTCTTCTTCTTCTTCTTCTTCTTCTTCTTCTTCTTCTTCTTCTTCTTCTT
>PVKC010029006.1:0-15263 GCA_004027635.1 Crocidura indochinensis
AATGCCATCTAGTTCAGCCTTCATGGGAAACAATATGGAGAGTCCTCAAAAAATTGGACATTGATCTCCCATATATGATCCAGCTATGCACTCATAGGGATATACCCTAGGAACAAAAAATACAATACTAAAATCTCTTCCTCACACATATATTCATTGTAGTGCTATATCAATAGCCAGACTCTGAAAACAACCAAGATGTCCTTCAATAGATGAATGGCTAAATAAACTGTGGTATACATATACAATGGAATATTATGCAGCCATCAGGAGAGATGAAGTCATGAAATTTTCCTCTACATGGATGTACAAGTAATCTATGATGCTGAGAGAAATATGCCAGAGGAGAGAGATAGACACAGAATAGTCTCACTCATCTATGAGTTTTAAGAAAAAATTAAGGACATGATTGTAATAATGCCCATAAATAATAGAGATGAGGGTCCAGCAATCCAGCTCACAATATGAACCTCACCACAAAGAGTGGTGAGTGCTGTTAGGGAAATAACTATACTAACAACTATCATAACAATCTTAATGAGTGAGAGAAGTGGAATGGCTGTCTCGAATACAGGCAGGGATTGGAAAGGGGAGCATTGGTGGTGAGAATGTTGCACTGGTGAATGGGGATGTTCTGTTGTTAATTACTGAAACCCAATGACAATCATGCCTATAATTATAATGCTTAAATAAATATTTTATATTAATAAAATGATCCTTCTTTTGTTTAAGTAAGGATGCATTTAAAATGGTACCTGTATCAATTCATTTGATAAAATAAGAAACACAGAAAGGAAAATACTGAACAATAATGAAGTATGGTGGAAGGTGGAGGATGGAAATAGAATGAGATGGTGGCAGGGACAAGGTCAAGAAGATTTAATATTTCTTCTATTATACTTATGTATAGATTCAAATTTCGTAATCTTGCTAATGTCTCACATACCCTACTCCAATAACAAACTCATTGAGCACTGGCATGATGTGGGGAAATTCAAAAAAATAAAAACAAGTTATCTGGATTATATTTTATTTGTTTTTTGGGTCACATCCAGCAGCGCTCAGGGGTTACTCCTGGCTCCATGCTCAGAAATTGCTCCTGGCAGGCACGGGGGACCATATGGGGCACCGGGATTCGAACCGATGACCTTTTGCATGAAAGGCAAACGCCTTACCTCCATGCTATCACCCGGGCCCCTGGATTATATTTTAAATAAATATAATAAGAGGAAAAGAGAGTGAGGGACTATAGAATGAACATAAATAACTTTAGAACACCATCATCTGAAGAACTGTCCATATAAAGTGTTTATTTAGCTGAATTATAAATCAAATAAATAAGCAAGTACATTGCAGATAATGAGCAAGACAGATTTCTTATTGTGGAAGAAGTATAACAAGAAAAGAGCAAGAAGATCAAATTGATCCCTGTGTGGAATACTGGAGAGAGTACAGGCATGAACAATGTCTATATGCATACACATTAGTGTCCACAAGAAATGAATAGATACACATTAAGACACATATTTCCTAGTTCTGTCCACTAAGAAGGCTTAGAAAAATGAGAGCTGGTAAAGGAAAACCAATAACAAAATCCAATGCCTAGGTCTTGATTTCTAAATTCTATTTTCCAATCAAATCCAGAGCTCCTTGCATAAATAGCTAATTCTAGGACTTAGGCACTGAATGTATAAAAGAAGCTTGGAACATTTTGTTTTATTAAAAACCAAGAAAGTGCATGAAAAAAGATGAGGACATGCCAAAAGAAACAGAATCGGATTAAAAAGTTGGCCAAATGTGGGACAATGTGAGCAACAACAGCAATAGTAGCATAATGGATTATATCCAACAGAATCAAAGAATCCATAAAACCATATTGTTATAAATAAATAGAGGGAGGAAGAATAAAAGGCTCTTCCAACTAATACTAGTAACAGAAATGCTGGAATTTGAAAGTCATTATTCAGAAACCACCCCCACAATAGTTGTTTCAGGCTAAGAGTCATTGATAAAAGATAAATGTAATGGGAAAAAGCATGAGAAATGGAACATTTATTATTTTTTTCAAAGTATTTACCTACAAAATGCCTTAATAAGAAATAAAAAAATCATTAGCTTCATGATAGAAAAATTTGGAAGAAATCACCTTAATCAAGATCATTAAAGTCAACATCTCTTATAATTTTTATTACATGAACAGAAATGCCACACAGGATCATGAACAGGAAAAGAATATTAGTGGAACAATTATCAAGCTCTGAGTAAAGTGTTCATTTGGAACTGCCACACTGTTAATTTTATGACTTGTGATTACACTATGATTAGGTAAGAGAAATGTCCATTTTTTCAGGAAGTCAAAAAAAGAATATACAGAGGTTAATAAAATTTCAAGAAAATCTGTGTGTATGTGCAATTTGACTGGTATATGTTGACAGGAAACAAAAGATTATGCAACTGTGGTAAATTGTTAACTGAAGGATCTGAGTGAAGTAGGATATAAAATGCGACTATTGTTAATATGAGAAACTAATATTCTTGTGACATTTTAAAAACTCGAAATAATTTCAGGTTTAGGAAAACTAGTACAAAGGCATTTCAATTGGAATAAACTAGAATAGAATGTAGCTTTTAAAATAACAAAATGCATATAACAATTTAAGAAACTGAGGTGGAAGCAGTTTCTTTGCAACACTTGTTTTTCTTTTAGTTTTTTAAGTTTGCTAATGAGAAATCCTACACTATCCTTGTTAAAAATTGAAAATTTATATTCTCTTGTTGCAAAGAAGGACCCAAAAGAGTAATCAGCCCACATTTCTCATTTCTCAGTGAGAAAGTGGAGAGGCATAACAAAACAAAGTAATTTTGCTCAAGGTCATAGCACGACTGGAAGGTCACCATCATTACCTTAATTTAAAACTGAGGAAGCAGACCTAAAGAGACTAAACCCTGCCTTGCAGAAAAAAATGTATATTTGAACTTACTCTAACTATAAGTAAGAATGTAGGACCATTTGGGTTGGTACAAACAAATTATATGCAACATGCCCCATGCTTTACTACAGTAATACTTAATAAAGTCATTTCTAGGAACTTCCCCATCATATCCTCCTCTAGGAGGCTCTAATAATTGACTACTAGACCCATCAGAGAGGTACTGATTACTGAGTTCTGTGACTAATCCAAAGCTCTGAGATAATTTCTGGCCCGGGAAATATCTTATCACTGGCTGGGCAGTGGCGCTGGAGGTAAGGTGCCTGCCTTGCCTGCGCTAGCCTAGGGCGGACCGAGGTTCGATCTCCCAGTTTCCCATATGGTCCCCCAAGCCAGGAGCGACTTCTGAGCGCAAAGCCAAGAGTAACCCCTGAGCATCACTGGGTGTGGCCCAAAAGCCCAAAAAATAAAAAAATCTTATCACTATGTGTCTCCTTTGATGCAAATATATAGGATACTCTTGGAAGCAACTGCCTTTGCATACATACTATGAAGAGAAAAATGACCTTTTAATTAGATACAGGGCTCTCCTCCAGGACTCACATAATATAATTAGTCTTTTGGGTCCAGATATAGTACAGGAGGGAAGGCACTTGCCTTACAAGCCAACCCTGGTTGGGTCTCTGGCCCTATTACCCCAGATCACTACTAGAAGTGCCCCCTAAACACCATGGGTGCAAACAAAAGCAACAACAAAAACAAGACTTCTGAGATAAAAATTTTCCCCACTCAAAACGGGGAGAAATTTTTCATTCTTTCAGAATCCTGTTTGTGCTTCTTTCACTCAAGCACAAAGTCAGGCCAAGTCTGGCAGATTCAGTCAGATGGGCTGGGGTAAAACAATAAAATAATATATTTGTGCAGTTTATTACTTATATATTTATATTTATAAGTGTATATATTTATATACTCAAAAGGTAAAGCAAACAGCTCCTGTGGTTGCACAGGTGACCCCAAATTCTAAAGGCCAAGTGACAGATTATTGATGCTTACAGAGCCCACCAGTACTACAGAAGTTAGCTGGTATCCACTATCAATATCAGTTTCACTTTGTTAGTCATTCTTCTTGCCAGATCTTTCCCAATTGCAAAAGAAGGCTCTGTCCTAAACTTTCCCTGAACTCCTATCTTCTCCTTATCACCACATTGGTGTCTTCTCTTTGTGACCTTGTATGGTATGGCATGCCTCCTGTCTTTAAGACCTGTGAGCATAATCAACCTTTTTTTTGGATGGGGGGGGGAGAGATTGGGTCACACCGGGCAGTGCTCAGGGGTTACTCCTGGCTCTACGCTCAGAAATAGCTCCTGGCAGACTCAAGGGACCATATGGGGTGCCAGGATTTGAACCACCGTCCTTCTGCATCCTTACTGTTGTGTTATTTCTCCTGCCCTGCATAATCAACCTTGTCCTTGAACATCTTCTCTGTCTCTCTTTTGTGGCCACTCTTGACTGATCATCTCATGAAAGCAGATAGAAGTCAAAGCCATGCTGCAGTCAGGTTGTTCTATCTATAGTCTATGCTTAATTTCTTGGCATTAGTCTTTGGGGATGGAGTAGAAAACAGAAAGTCTCAGACCTCACCAGAACATGGGAGGCAATGAGATACTATCCCACAGCAGATTTCCAAGGCAAGTTGACAAGATAGGACAATAGCCTTGCAGCAGCTCCTCACAGACCCCCACCCATTTCAAACAGTTCATGTCACATATTGCCACAATTTATATTTACCCACTATTCAAGTGTTGCTCTGTGTCTTCTGTGAACATGTACAAAGTATGAGAACAACAGGGTTGGGAAGTTTCCTGTGCTCCCAGTTTGAGGTTTTGTTTTTGTTTTTGTTTTGTACCACAGTAAATTTGGCACATTTTTTCTTTCAATGGATTACCCCTCACAGAAAGAAAGCAAGAAATTTGTAAAGTCAGGGGTGGCCAAGATGGTGAAACAGGAAAAAAGAATGCACCAACAAGATCCCATAATTATGGGGCCGGAGAGATAGCATGGAGGTAAGGCATTTGCCTTTCATGCAGAAGGTCGGTGGTTCAAATCCCGGCATCTCATATGGTCTCTGAGCCTGCCAGGAGCGATTTCTGAGCATAGAGCCAGGAGTAACCCCTGAGCACTACTGGGTGTGACCCCAAAACCAAAACAAAACAAAGCAATAAAAAGATCCCATAATTACAGCAAAATCTACAATGAAACTTGAATTAATCACAGAATGTTTGAGTGTCTATTGAATAGAAGATGGAAAAACTCTCAGAGTGGAATTGGGGATTCCCTATCCAAGAGAGAAATACTGAGTAGCAATAAACTCGCAGTTTTAAGTAAATCCATTTAAAGTGCAAGCCCCAGGAAGTAAGCAGCAACTGAAAAGAGTATTTTGAGTGTGAATACTAGGAGGCCGAGGGTCTATGCACATAGAGAGTGCCAACAGACTGAATTACCTGCAGGCTTCATCTCTTCACTCTCTTGCAAATTTGCTAAGAGTTACCTTTTTTTTTTTTTTTGGTTTTTGGGTCACACCCGGCAGTGCTCAGGGGTTACTCCTGGCTCCATGCTCAGAAATTGCTCCTGGCAGGCACTGGGGACCACATGGGGCACCAGGATTCGAACCGATGACCTTTTGCATGAAAGGTAAACGCCTTACCTCCATGCTATCTCCCGGGCCCCAGAGTTACCATTTTTATCTATTTGTAGAAACAGAAACAGATTAAAGCAGATAGATGGGGCTTGAGAGGAGGAGTCTGGCAATGAATTTTCAGGATGAAATATATATATATGCATATATATATGTGTGCATATATCTATATATATGATTTGAAAAGTTACTCTTTGACCAGTCCTAAAACTGAATCTAGGCTGGACACCCTTTGAGGACACTGAGTCACATAAATATTTAACTGATGTCAGGCCAGAGAAATCTGGACCCTCTCATAGAGGAGGAGCTCCAGAAGAACAAAAGCTACAAGGACATGAAAGGGAATCATCAAAAGTCTAACTCTCCTTCTCTGACAATACACTTTTGTCCATAGAAAACTCTAAGTCAAGGTCATTTGAACAATATCCATATAAAATAGCACCCCAAAAGTCATTCAGAGCTCTCTCTATAGACACCCAAGTTATTTTTTAAATTCATTATTCGTCCTTTCCTTCCCCCATAATCTCTAAATAGGCTATTTTTCTTTACTATTCCTCTCCCCTAAAGTTCTCTGCTTGAGGGAACCTGATAGACCTGTAAAGAATCTGGGTAGGCATGAAGACTGGCTTTACTTTTCTATTAAAAGAAAAATCCTCACTCTAGCCTAAGTTCCATGGATTCTTGAGAAATCAGGCAGCAATGATCATTTCCCATCCTGGGCAAAGCATGTATGACTCAGCTCAAATTTGACACTGCTGAATGTCGCTGGTGAGTTGTAAGTTAGACTATGCAGGTACCTCAGAGAAAACTTCCATTGTTCCTAATATTTCCTAGGACTTCTCTGTGTTGGTGAGGTGGGTAGGAAGGAAAGTGGAGAACCTCTGTTTGGAGATTACTGTCCTCCTCTTACCCTCTTCACACAAGTCAGCTAAAGCACAGCTTCTGAGGGTAAATTGGGTAAATTCCTGAGGTGAGCTCCATTCACCCATCTATTCGTAGTAGCTCTGAAATCAGCAACCTGGTAGCTGAGTGATTCTTTACTTTACCCAGAATAGATCCAAGTTGACCCAGTCCACAGGTGTTTTCCAGCAAGCAGACACAGAACCTACTTTACATTTATATTCAGAAAGCACCTTGTGATCTCCCAAAGCATAGTAACTTAGGAAGGAATCCATTTAACTTGATCTATTTCCATTCAGCTCCAGAGAACATCTCTGTGACTAAGACTCCATTTTCCTTTTATGCCACCTTACTTCCACTCATCCAACAAGTTTCCAAGGCATTTACAACTACAGCAAAGTAGACAAGGCTGTGCTAGGTTTCTTGAAGCCCTGGTGGCCACTACTCAGATCTCTCCATATTAGTACATGAGTGCTTTGGGACATTCATGATCTTAAAGTTCATATAGTCCCCTGAGGTTAAACAAACTTGACAAAATTGCCCTGAATTCCTGGTTTTCATTGATAGGTTTTTGGAATTTGGTGGCAAGGTCTCCCCAAAACTTTCAATTGTGTACCCAGGCTGTTCCATAAATTTGTTCTAAAGTGGCACAGAGCTGGTCTCAGCAATTATGACTGCATTCTGCAGGTCACCATAATCTAAGCCTAATCAACTATGGTGCACAATTATACCTGAATGCCTATAAATCTACCCACTCAAAGTGCCCAGGCCCACTCAAAGCTAGTTCTTTGAGCTTTGCCAAACAATTGCAATATCACACCACAGATATGACACTAGTCTGCTTAGCCTAGGTACTCCTGTTGCTGCCAGGATCTGGCACACAAATCACCCACATAATTACACAGGCCAGCTTGGTGCTGCAGCTGCTTTTATGTAATAGTTCCACAAATTTTAGCTACAAAGCAAACCTGCTGTATTTTGACACCACAGACCTTGGAGGCACCCAAAACTGGATATCCTGTGTTGTAGATCTATTTGACCTTGGTGCTATAGTTACTACAATGTATTTGTGATCACAGGCTCTGTGTGATTGTCCAGAGTCATATAAACTCAGAGCCACTCTCACTCTCCAGAATTTGTGATTGTTTATACCCGATTATTACCTGGGACTGCTTAAATACAAACCTATACTAAGCATTCATACAGCACCAAATATAATGAAGAAATAAAGGAATTCACCCATATCAATTGATGAATACACAAACCAGAGATAGACACCAAGCATATCAGTTTTCTAAACTCTCTTAAAAAGACTTCAAAGATACAAACCTATCGATACTCACTGAATAGAGAAAATCAATAGATGAGAATTTTATAAGGACAAAGAAACTATGAAGAAAATATTGACAGTATCCATTGAGCTAAGCAATAAAATACTTGAACAAAAATCACTCTTTTTTATTGAGATGAAAAGCAGTACACAACTGTGAAAATATTAGATGAATAACAGGTCAGGTGTGTAAGATATGGTAAAATACAATGCTAATCTAAATTCACATGTCTCAAGTTCTTTAAGCCTTGATAGAATACCTATTAATTAACATAGTGAATAAGACACTTAGCAATTATCAGTCTTTCTTGTGGAAAGTATGTGCTTGTACAGCATCATAGCCAGTTTTTTCAAGATACACTAACATTAACATTTGTAATTTTTCAAGTTATTCAACTACACAGTGACATTAAATGAGGGCCTTTCCACCACCAGTGTTCATCTTTATTCCCAAGCATATATTCCTTATCTTCTTCCTTTATCCCCCAGAA
Source organism: Crocidura indochinensis (assembly GCA_004027635.1). Classification (NCBI taxonomy): domain Eukaryota; kingdom Metazoa; phylum Chordata; class Mammalia; order Eulipotyphla; family Soricidae; genus Crocidura; species Crocidura indochinensis. Next base: position 8,347 of record PVKC010029006.1, read on the forward strand.
TGCTAGTGTGACTAAAAACATATATGTTAACACCAATGTAAACCGGGTTTTTTTTTTTTTTGCAGTCCCAGGTATTTTTACTAGCAGTTTATTAAAGATTTAGATTCAAAGAAGCACTGTAAAAATAATGTTAGTGTGGCAATTATTGTTTGCGTGGACCTACCAAAATATAGGGATCATGGAAAGGAAAAAACTTTGGCCTAAGTACAAGGAGACCCTACCCCTGAAGTTTCCTGACATAAGACCATTTCTAGGCTCTAGGCAAACTAGTTTGTCCAATCCCAGTCATTGTCTGTAGTGCCCATACAGTTATATATTTCACAGTCTCTGTTGTTGGTCTCATGTTTCTATATGATCCTGGAATCTGTATAACCTACATTGAAGTCAGGATGGTGTAGAGCGGCATCTAATTTCAACTCACAATTAAAGGGCAATACAGAAAGCCTTGTTCAGTTCGCAGGTTGTTGTTGCTGTTGTTAAGTCTTCTCAGTGTTAAGGGAAGACTCTTTTGAGTAAATCGATGTCAGACCAGCAATAGGGTCTTCCCTGGTAGAGGATTTCTTCCAGGTGATGTCATAGACCACTTTGGATGTTTCATAGATGTCTTCCCTGGTTCAGGGGTTTCTGGAAAATCTCCAAACCTCTGTACTAGGTCGTCATGTCAATGTTCAGGGTGAAAGGTTCCATTGTACCACAAGATTTATGTGCTCCTATCTCTATTAGATAAGAACTTATTTGTATGTATAGTGTTTTTCATTTTAATGTGCCCATGCAAACAAGAAATAATGCCACCTGGCATTGTCAGCACATAAGGGGACCGCAAAAACAAGTCCAACAATCCCCGTGACCTGGTTCAAACATAGCATTAAACTGAGGGACTCTTTCATCAAAATTCCTTATTGAACATTTCACAGTTTGCATGTAGTTTCCCATTTTAATGTGCCTATGCAAAGGAAGAACAGTATCGCATGGCGAGGTTGGTGCCTATGGGGATGCTAAAACAAGTTCAACAATCCAATTGACTTGGTTCTTATATAAACATTAAATGGAGGGACACTTCTGCAAACTTCCTTATTTAACAAATAACAAAAGGAAGGAAAGATAGAGAGGGACTCTTTCACCAAAATACCTTATTGAACAGTTCACAAAGAGGAGAAAAAATTAAAAGTGGAGAAAATAAAAAATCTAACTTAAGACAGTGGACTCAATTGTGACCGTTGATGGGAACTAATCAGAAACCTAGTATGGTAGCAACCACAGTTAGACAATGAAAGAAGAAAGAGGCCAATGGTAGCAAACACAGTTACACAGTGAAGAAAGGAAGAGGCCAAGAAGTAAACAAGAGAGTAAACAAGTAGAAAAAGAGTACTGGCCTCCTCCCAGCCTGAGAGTCCATCCTCTCATTTTTATTTTGAATATATATGGTATGCCCACACGAAGTGGTCTCCTCCCAGACAGAGAGTTCATCCTCCCATTTTCATTTTGATTATATATGGTATGTGCGGGAGCGCTAGCCCCTGCTCGGTTTTTAAAATGGAGACCAATGAGAAAAAAAATACCAGTGAGGGGCCCGGGAGATAGCATGGAGGTAAGGCGTTTGCCTTTCATGCAAAAGGTCATAGGTTCAAATCCCGTATGGTCCCCCGTGCCTGCCACGAGCAATTTCTGAGCATGGAGCCAGGAGTAATCCCTGAGCACTGCCTGGTGTGACCCCCCCCCAAAATACCAGTGAATGTCTCGACATACACCAGTGCTGCATCGCCCGCATCACCCGCCCTCCACCCCATGCGTTTCCCCCTTAGTGTGGAGAGACAAAGGCAGAAAGATTGAGGACCATGATAGAGTCCACCTGGGCCGGCAACCAGGGAAGACCTGGAATAAAGGGGAGAAATAGGGGAATGGTTGGGGGGGGGCCTGCCAAGGCCCCCAGCACCCCCCAAGCTAGGGAAAAGGCCTCCGGAATGGGGTGTTCCCTAACCCCATACCTGGGAAGAACTGGCCTCCAGGATCAAGGCACCAGAAGCCAGCTATCTGCCTGGCCCCTCCCTCTGCTCCTCCCCCTAGAGTGGGGAGGGGGAAGCCTGGAGACCCCTAACAGAGCCCACCTGGAACCCACAGCAGGCCACCCGAGGTGGCACTCAGGCCAGGCCTAGAGTCCAGGGGAGAAATAGGGGAATAGGCTGGGGGGCCTGCCAAGCCCCCCAACAACCCCCAAGCTAGGGAAAAGCCTCCGAAAAGGGGTGTCCCCTAACCCCATACCTGGGAAGAGCTGGCCTCCAGGATCAAGGCACTGAAAGCCAGCTATCTGCCCGGCCCCTCCCTCTGCTCCTCCCCCCTAGAGTAAAGAGGGAGAGGGAAAGCCTGGGGATCCCTAATAGAGCCCACATTCATACCTTAAGAATTTCAAGAAGAGAAGAAATAAAGAAAATAGAAGAATTATTCATGAAATAAAAGTTAAAAAATTACCCCAGTTGAAGAAAAGAAATAGATATCCAGATACAGGAGGCTCAAAGGGTTCAAAACAAAATAAATCCATTTAGGAAAACAGCAACACACATTATATTTGATATAGCAGAATCAAAGATAGATGTAAACTCCTAAAAGTCGAAAACCAAATGAATCACATATAAGGAATTCCCCTTATAAACTTGTAAAAGATCTAATGATTAAAGATTGACAAATTAGAAATTTATATGATACACACAAACTGGTACATTAAAAATTACTCCAACAAAGAATATCCTATTTTTCTAGATAGCAGTCAAGTTTGAAGAGATAGTTTTAAAAAGATTTTTAGATACACAGCAGTGAAAAACATTCATTGGTACCAATTTGGCTCTGTGAGAAATAATATTGAATGATCTTCAATAAAAGGCAATTAAACATTACTCAAAAGTTCAAGATACTTAGAAAACATTTAATGTAGGAATGGAAAACAAAAATAATACCTAACATGAATTAGAGAGTTGATTTAATTTAAAAGTGAATATAACTTCATTGTTCCTAACAGTTACGTAGTATTCTGCAGTGCAAATATGCCAGTTTCTTTAACCACTCACTGTTATTGGGTACTTGGGTTGTTTCCAGATTCTGGCTATTGTAAATAATGCCACGACAAACAAAGGAATGCAAAGGAGTTCTGCATCGTGTTTTCGTGTATATCATAAGTGGTATTGCTGGATCATATGGAAGCTCAATTTCTGGTTTTTAAAGGAATGTCCATATTGCTTTCTAAATGACTTGACCAATCTACATTGCAAGTCCCTTTCTCCCTCCATTCATGGCCACATTGCCAGTTCTTGTGCTTTGTGATGTGTGCCAGTCTCTCTGGTGTGAGATAAAATCATTGTTTTTATTTGCATGTCCCCAATGCTTAGTGATGTGGAACATTTTTTCATGTGCCTTTTGGCTATCTGCATTTCCTTTTTGAGGAAATGTCTGTTCATTTCTTCTCCCCATTTTTTGTTGGGGTTAGATTTTTTTCTTGCTAACTTCTATCAGTGTCTTGTATATCTTAAATATTAACCTCTTATCTAATGCCATGAGATTTGCTTATATATGGATTGGTTTGGAAAGTATTATGCTGAGTGAAATCAGAAGGAGAGGGATAGACATAATATAATCTCACTCAGTTGTGGGATATAAGAAAATTTAAATAAAGTATAGTACTAATGTTCAGAGACAATAGAGATGATCACCAGGAGGACCAGTCCATAGCAGGAGGCTTGTGACAAAGCCAGGAGTGTAATTACAGTAAAGGGTCCACTGTGACAATGATAGTGAAACTGATCACTCTAGACAAAAAGAAAAAAAAGTGCTGAAAGAGAATAAAGTGGCATGCATGGTACCCTTTTGTCATAGCCTATCTGCTAGAGATGGGCCCATGCTACTGATGTGTACCAGGCAAGACTTGCAGGCAAGGCTGACAAACATCTCAGTCTTATTTATTAGAGAAGCCCAGGGGTCTATGACAAATCCCTAGGCCAGGAGAGAGATCAAGAGGGAGAAATGGACTTAGGACCAGGGTAAGTCAGATTTAGGGCCAGGCAAAGTAAAAGGATACAGTCGAAAGTAGCTAAAGGTCTGTCCAAATCAGGAAGAAAAGCAGTACTCCTGGGTAAAAACTGTTCAATGCACTTGCTTCTTTAACTGTCTCTTCAAACTTCCAACCAACTCTCCACCACCAGTCTTCCCCAAGGGGGTTTATAGCCTAAGGCAGTCAATCAAATTAGGGTCTTATTCAAAGGGGCGTGCCCCTTTTATGTCTGACTGGTACTGGACATAAAGAAATCCCCCTTTCTTTTAGTACTTATAAGTATTTTAGGGTAGGTAGTTCCAGGTAGGTCAGATTCAAAGGACTGTAGTTTGATGATGTCTTCAGATGTCTCCTGGAATATTGAAATCATTTTATAGAAACATGACACTTCATAGATCTTCTGACTAGATAGGCAATTTGTTTTTGGTTTGCATTTCAATTTACTGAGTTTTAAGAACACCCTAATCTAGTTTTGTCCCAATTTTCATGTTGTGTTTGTAAATTATCATGCCATCTAATTAAGAGTAATTAGGGCATGGTTGTTTTTCGGTAGTTGAGATCTGTCGCAGGAGAATCAGGAACTAGCACATTTCAGGATCCTTTTGCAGTCATGGTGGATTTCGTGGATTTTTTTGCTTGTTTGTTTGTTTGGTTTGGTTTGGTTTTGTCCACACCCGGTGACACTCAGGAGCTACGCCTGTCTATGTGCTCAGAAATCGCTCCTGTCTTGGGGGACCATATGGGATCCCAGGGGATCGAAACTTGGTCCATTCTAGGTTTGCACGTGCAAGGCAGTCGCCCTACTTCCTGCATCACTGCTCAGACCCCTGCAGGTCATGTTTTAAGTTTTAGTTTTTCACTCCAGGAAAGTTTTTTATTCTGTTGTCAAGGGAAGAGAAAGGGAATAAAGGAAACTTTGTTTAGTAAAGGTAGGATATCAACAAGAGCTTACTTACCTATAATTAAATTCCCATTTCTAAGTTGCATGTGGGTTTGAAAACTATCGAAAATTAGAAAAATTGATACATAACTATTTACAACAAACTATTTACAATAATGGGAAATTATTAAAATTTTATAAAATTAAATTCTAAACCTCCAACTACTTTGAAATGTAAACTCTGTAGTTAGGGAATATAGACAACGTGATCCTTTTTTTTCGTTACTTCCTGCTGATGTAGAGCATTGTAATGTCAGAATATTTCTTCCTTATCACTAACTAATATAAATAACAACTAATAGGGGATCTTATTTGTTCAAAAAATAAAATAAAACAAAACAAAGAACTATGGTACAGGATAATATTATCAGATATTATCCTGACTCATAGGCTCATTGTCTATAATTCTGTGGATTATCTCAGGTCTGAGAGATGCAATGTGTTACTTGGATATCTACATTTATGGTAACTATTGTGTCTGGACTTCCCTTATTCATGAATTGTGCCCTGGTCTCATTCCTCTCCTTTGTTCTTGTGTCAGTTAGGCAAAATTCTCCTACTGATTCAATTTTATGGGTACAGGGATAGGCATTTTTTTTCTGGTTTTTGGAATAAGTCTTGTAATAGTGGCAGTGGCTATTATGTTTATCTTGGTTTTCTTATCCAGTTGAGTGGATAAGAAAGGGGGGGCTGAAGGTGTGTTGATTCTCAGTGAATCAGTTATCATTTTGTTATATTTATTCAACATAAATTGGAGATAAATATTTCAAATTATCATTGCTATTATTATTGAATAGATCATTATTTCCTTCAGATCTATATCCCTGAAAATCCAGGAGACCAAAAATGATTTAAACCACATTGGGAACAGGGCTTTAACATAAGCTGGGAATCATATCTGAACTCACTGGAAAACCATGTATAATATACTTACTAAGACCAACAAACCTGCCACGATTTCAAATTATTCAATTTGTCAATGATCCCAACTGTCTAGGTGCCACCTATTTAATGAGCTGATCTGTCAGAGATGGTTCCATGCTGCTGGTGTCCACAGGTCTTTCAGGTAAGACTCTGACAAATATTTCAGTCTTTTTTATTAGAGAAGCCCAGGGGTCTATGACAAACTCCTAGGCCAGGAAAGAGATAGAGGAGAGATGGGTTTGGGACCAGGATAAGGTCAGATTGAGGGCCAGGTAAAGTAAAAGGTTGCAGTCAAAAGTTGCTAAAGGTCTGTCCTAATCAGGGAGAAAAGCAGTAGTCTGGGGTAGAAAAAGTTCAATGCTCTTGCTCCTTTAACTGTTCAAATAGTCTACCAGCTCTCCATCACTTGTCTTCGAGGGTGGAGGTGTTATAGACTCAGCCAGCCAATCAAGGGTCTTACTTAAAGGTGTCTTCCCCTTTTATGTCTGTCTGGTGCTGGACTGTAGGACTAGACCCCTTTACTAACAATAGTGCAAACTACAGTGTCAAAAAGGAGGGTAAAGGAAGAGAAATAGAGCAATAAAATGTCTACCCAGTGGCAGGCAGGGGGGGAGAGTGAGAGGGAAACTGGGGATATTGGTTATGGGAAACATGCAGTGGTAAAGGGTGGTGTACATTATGTGACTGAAACTCAATCATGAACAATTTTGTAACTATGCTGTTTAAATAAAATAATTATTTAAGATTTTAAAAGTGGATATAAACTTAGAAATTTTGATGAAAACTTTAAGGTAACTTCAACATAAAAATACTTATGGGGTTCGGGAGATAGCATGGAGGTAAGGCGTTTGCCTTTCATGCAAAAGGTCATCGGTTCGAATCCCAGTGCCCCATATGGTCCCCCGTGCCCGCCAGGAGCAATTTCTGAGCATGGAGCCAGGAATAACCCCTGAGCACTGCTGGGTGTGACCCAAAAAGACCAAATAAATAAATAAATAAATAAATAAAAATACTTAT
>PVKC010029007.1:0-15194 GCA_004027635.1 Crocidura indochinensis
CCCATTAATTCAGCTTTTGACTGAAATCTGGGTGATAGGGAGGGTAACTACTTATTGCTCTGTATTTGGGGAAAAAGGGGGTCTCTGTATTATTCAGAGGACCAGGTGGTTCTTAGGATATATCCCAGGCATCTCACATGGTAATAATGTACTCAACTCTCCAGTATAGGTGCGTTTTGATAAAAGGTTGGGCTTTTTTGTTGTTGTTGTTGTTATCTTGATATAGACCCACTGTATGTTTTTGTGGGTTTTGTTTGTTAGTTTGTTTTCTCTGATTTGAACACTCATCCAGAAGATATCTCTAATACTTAGGTGTCAAGAAGTGCACTAATTTTTCTCTTTATTTTTTTGCTGAGACCATTGGAAATTACAAGTTCTTTATAGTTGTGTTTCAGGCATATAGTGACAGAGAATTAGGGCTGTTCCCATCACCAGTGTAGACTTCCCTCCAGCAGAGTTTTCAGTTTTGATTTTCCTCTACCATAGTTTTCTGCATGCATCCCCCTGGATTACTAGCGTAACAGGTACATTTTGTGTATAGCTTGTTATAGTTTGGGCTTCTTGATTCTATTGACTTTTGATTGGATATTTAGTTTTGACCATTTTTTTTCCTACCCAGTGCACCTGAAACCACTTGGCCTCTGGCCTCATTCACTTTTTTTGTCTCAATTTGTAGACAGACATAGAAATATGAGGTAAAATAAAGTTATTCATGTCCCAAGGTTCTATGAAAATAAAAAAAACAGGAGCCTTTATCTAGAAGATATAAATAAAAAATTTAAAAAATGGGGGGACAGAGACAGATTTTTGGATTTTTTTGTTTGCTTTTTTGCATAGGCACAGTAAATGTTGCAGAAATTAAAATGGAAATACCCTTGAACTAAAAAAAAATAAACAACCAGGGTGTCTCGACCCATGAAGCATACTGTCATAAAACTGCATACAGGCTCCAGGCATACTAATTGTTCAACCCCAAGGTCTTTCTTGGTCCCAAATTATCCAGTGGTCTCAAACTCAATTGCCTGGGGCTGCAGGAGGCAAAGTCCCGGGGTGATCCTTGAGTGCAAAGTCAGTAGTAAGCCTTGAACATTGTGACCCAAACAACTAAAACAAAACAAAACAAAAAAAGATTCCTCTAGAGCAGGGTCACAAAATGTTGTAAGGAGGGCCGTTTGTGGCCCGCAGGCCGCGAGTTTGAGACCCCTCGCAGTTGTTGCAGTCAGGCTTCTGTAATTAGAGATCTTGGTTGTTGCATAGATCCTATTGCAAAGCCATGATGTCAGAGAGCATTATTTGAAGAAAATGCTCTACTTTTAATTAATATAGTTACATCCAGATTCACTGAATTCCCTATCAAGTTCCAATGACACTCTTCACATAAATAGAACAAAAATAGAACAAAAAGCTATACTTTCTGGACTACATACAGAAGCCCCAGAAAGCAAAAACACTTCTGAGAATAAAAAATAAAAATAGGGGGCCGGGCGATGGCGCTGCAGATAAGGTGCCTGCCTTACCACGCTAGCCTTGGACGGACCACGGTCCGATCCCCTGGTTCCCATATGGTCCCCCAGGCCAGGGGCGACTTCTGAGCTCATAGCCAGGAGTAACCCCTGAGCGTCACTGGGTGTGGCCCAAAAACAAACAAAAAAAAAAACAAAAAAAAAATAAAATATAAAAAATAGTGGGACCGGAGCCATGGCACAGCATTTACCTTGCTTGCGGCTGACCTAGGATGGACTGAGGTTCGGAACCCTATATGGTTACCCAAGCCAGGAGCGATTTCTGATCACAGAGCCAGAAATAACCCTCCATGTCATCGGGTGTGGCACGACCCCCAAAAAACAAACAAACAAAAATGGTAAGCATAACTCATAACATCATGCTACAAAAACATAATAACTGATAGCACAATATTGAAATAAAAACAGATGAGTGGAACATAATCAAGACCAAAAACAAATTAGTCCCAATACATGGACAACTAGTTTAACGGATTCAAGAGTATAGTAGATCAAAAATGCCTTCTAAGTACTGGTACTGATAACATTCAACTGCCAACTTTAAAAACTAAATAAAATCATAGATGTCATGATATATTCTTTAAAAACAGATATAATTTAAAAGAGTAACAAAATGTTACTATATTTTAAACAATTGGAGGTATTATATACATATATGCAAGAACAAGTAGACGTACTATTATATGCAAGAACTCTATCTCTAAATAGATTATACTCTGTAGTTCTGAGGTTATAATCTTAATATATCTTCTAACAAGAATATAACTGAACAAATATTATATGATAGAAAAATACAATTATCTGCATTGGTGATATAGTATTTTGGGTGGGTCATGCATCTTACATGTGACGAACTCACATGGATAAAATTCTTCTGCAAACACAGAGGTATAACCCCTGAATACGTGTGGGTATGGCCTTCAAACAACCAAAAAAGTAAAAGACTCTAAACTTGAATAGTAAATTAAAAAGGAAATTCCATTGTATCTTCTATAAATGCACAGATTATAATCGCTATTTGGAAGCACTCGTTCTTTCCTTGCATTTACATTTCTTTCCATTTTTAAGGCCTAAATGAAGTCTCTACAGTGACTATTGAGTCAATCCATTAAGTACTTATAAAACATCAAACTTTTAATATACAATGTACTTTTTATAGATAAAACATTGGGCTATGATCATTATTTCTTCGAATTCTACAAAGCAGTTTTAGTAATTTCATATTTTTTGTATTTTCTTGTAGTTATTTGCCTATATTTTTGTTTCTTTATTATTGGTATAATGACTAATATATTTATATCTTTCAAATTGAGTAAAACTTTTAATGAATAAAAAGTAAATGCTTAAATAAATTAATGGATGCAAAAAATTCCCTATCATGAATATGTGAATTCATCTCTGTGAATTCTTTTTTCTTTTTTTGTAAACAATTGTAACTTTTTTAAGTAATATAGTTATAAACATGTTCGTAATTGGGTTCCAGTCATAAAATATACACCACCCTTCAGTAGCTAATCCTAGTCAACTAAATGTCCCCAAATTTCCTTCTCTCCACACCCTGCCTGACTTTTAGATAGGAATTGTATTTTTCTCACTCAGTAACATTGTCATGATAAATGCTAGTGTAGTTATTTGTCTAACTATTGAGTTTATCAAAGACTGCTATTTTAATTTGTTCACATTTTCGGTGGATTTTTTTCTATTGTTTGATCAACTATATTAAGGCTCTTTTCAAATCTCTTCTTGTCATATGGAGTTGTTATGCATATTTCTCCAGCTCACTGATTCGTTCCTCAGATACTGTTACTCTGCTGGAGAGATTTCCTAGTGGGGTTTTCATTTTACCTACCAAGTTTTTCAGTTTTGTTATTTAAGTTTAGAGTTTTCTCATTTCTATTTTCATATCCTCTTTATTCTTATTTGTGTTTTTTTCATGTTTTCATTGAGTTCTATATTTCTCCATATTTCTTCTCTAAAGTACTGATTAGAGAGGCTAAATAGGTGCCATTTCAGATCATCAGCTCCCATCCTTGTTTTATATGCTTGTGGCCTGAGTTGCTTCCTTATTTTCATGCCTACTTGTTGTGCTGGGCTTCATTGACTAGGAGAAGCACGTGGCCTCAAAGTCAAGCAGAGTGTCTTCATTTCTCTGGCTCCACCCTTCAAGGGCAAGATCAGCTCACTTCTGTTGATGTGTGCTCCATAGGGCGATGTGAGTCCCAGTGCCACAGATTGATGTGCATCCATGTGTCACCTGTGGGTCAGTATACCCGTCAAGTTGATGTGTGCACAACTGTGCTGGTAGAGAGTGGGCTCCACCCTTCAGGGTCTGGAGCAGCTCAACTCTATTAATGTGGTTCCTCAGAATAATGTATATCCAGTTCTCTCTGTGAGTTCTTGCCTTTCCAAAATAGTTTTTAGTGATTATCTTTTTATTTTGTTTTGTTTTGTTTTTGTCCACGTGCTCAGGGGATACTTCTCTCTATGTGCTCAGAAATTACTTCGGCTTGGGAGAACATATGGGACACCAGGAATCAAACCGAGATCCATCCCAGTTCAGGCGCATGAAAAGCAAATGCCCTACTGCTGCACTATCACTTCGGTCCCTTTAGTGGAAATCTTTGATATTTTGTTTTATTTTTAAATTCATTCTCTCTCTCTTTTTTTTTTTTTTTTGGTTTTTGGGCCACACCCGGTGACACTCAGGGGTTATTCCTGGCTATTCGCTCAGAAGTCGCTCCTGGCAGGCACAGGGGACCATATGGGGAACTGGGGGATAGAACCGCGGTCCATCCTAGGTTAGCACAGACACCTTACCACCAGCGCCACTGCCCGGCCCCCATTCTCCCTCTTTATCCATTCTCATTTAATAGAGCATATTTTAGGAAATCTCAATTTTAAACTGCTTTGGTTTACCCTATCTGTCTAATGCACATATTTTTATCACTTATTCTTCACAGTCAAGTAAATAAATACATTAGAGAGAAATTATTTCAACTTATATATTTCCCTTAATTATATAAGAAGTTTTATTATTATAACATTTAAACTTAAAACAGTTAATTAAAATCGGGGCTGGACAGATTTTATAGTATATAGTCTATTTACCTTGCATACATCTGGCTCAGGTTGCATCCTTGGCATATAGTCCATATGGTCAAGTGATCATCACCAGGAATTATTTCTGAGTGAAGAGCCAGAAATAGCCCCTGAATATAGCAGGGTATGGTCCCCAAAAAGAGAAAAATATGATACATGACTCCAAACTGTGTTTATTAAACTGCTTCCAAATTTTAAATATTTTAAACCAAAATTAAATGTAGTTCAATATGCTTGCTCTGATTAATTTTATCCTTTATATTAGGTATTTCTCATATTTAACATCTTATATGTCATTATTTATTACATTGCTTCTTTCATTTAAACATAAAGGAGTTTTTATATAATTGCTTCATGAACAAATAGACTATAGAATGAATTAAATAAGGACTCATAAATTATTTTTAACCAATATATGACCAGTACTTAGCGTGGAGAGAGCAATATATATTTATTGAATAAGTGAAAACATTATTAAGATCATTATAATGTGATGGGGCCAAAGCAATAGAATAGTGAGTAGAGCATTTGCCTTGTTTGCGGCTGACCTGAGTTCTCCAGAATCTCATTCAGTCCCTCAGGCCTGCTAAAAGTGAATTGTGAGCCAAGATCCAGGAGTAACCATTGATACCACTGGATGTGCCCCAAAACAAAACAAAAGAATATAATGTAACTTATTACTCTGTTAAATATTGATACAACTAACAAATTTTATTGAACTATATATTTCAAGTGAACTATATATTCCTTCCTATAATAAAAATATCAAGCATAATACAAATGGAAAATATCTTAAAAATAAATTTAAAATATATTACTGATCTTGGAAATAAATGTGTTCTTCGTTTTCGTCAAGATGTGTAATAATTATATATGACAAGTTAAAAAACACAGTTTTATTACTTAAGGGACTAAAGCTATAGAATATAAACTGTGGAATGTTTTATTATCTATGGATAAGTTATTCAAGTTAAACATAGTTAAAAGTTGTTATTACTCTGAAAAACAAGGCTTTTACTTTACAAGATGTATACACACACGTTTCTATCCTGTTGACAAATTATATTACTTTAAAAATTCTATATGCAAAAAATTTACCTGTAAATTCTTAAGGCTTCTAATCATTCATTATAGATTCTCTAAGATAGTTGTCACAATTTGGTTAATAAAATTGAGGGATGCAAGTTAGAATGATAAATGAGATTATATAGGTCATAATTATAAACCTAAAAAATTCAAGTTCATCAGTGTTGTGTTATCAGCAAATAACAATTGGCTTTCTAATCTCTTTCAACAACAGGGATATCTGCCAATTGTAATTAAAGAATCAAAGACAAAATATTCCATAAATCTTACTAAGAAAGCAAAGAACAGCAGTCAGCAGGAAATATAAGTTACATACTTCCCAAGAGCTCAATGAAATCCCTCTGTCTGGGCCACTTAATATTATGTACAAACTATAAATCCATAACAAGTACATTACCTAATATAAAAGGCAATAACTCTTTGTCAACAGTTATTTTAATTCATACTATTAGAGAGACACTATATTTGAAGATAGAATGTTAGTGAATAAAAATACTTCCTAAGTTTGCATAACTATGTTACTTATTGTGGTTTTCTGCCAAACATTTATTGAGGGGGAATATTATTCTAATAGCAACATTTCCAAAGAATAGAACTAAAAGGAGGAAATGACATGAATAATCATATTAATAGTTTACAGATTAATTAGCATATTATTTTGAGAAATTTATATTTTCCAACTTACCTGCTATTAGTATCATTAACTGCTTCCTTTTTTTACCCTATAACTATAAATAGTCACAGACATTTTTTAGTTATTTACTTATATTCTGTAACACACGATTCACCACATTTCTACTCTTGGATATTCGAATTACTCTTGTGATCTGCAGTGAGATTACTGAAGTCTTGTAAAGAACACAGGATCTGTAACTAGACAAACATGACTTGTATCTTCTTCTACATGATAAGCATAAAAAACATCTCTAGACTTATATTTTCATGTTACATTTGCATTTGGAATTTCATTGTCATCAAATTCATTCCATACTATCCCATCATTATATATTTTCTTATGATGTTATTTTTTTTTTTCAAAAAAATGCTTAAGAGCCTTCATGTACTGTATAAATCTTCCTTTCTCTTCTAAAGTAAGATTTCTTTATGCTGCCATTTTTCACATCTTGAAAATACATTAATTTTTTATAAATTGAAACTTGTCACTTTCCTCTTCTATGTGTATTTTCAATTCTGAATTTCTTTTTTTAATAATTTTTATTATTTTTAAATATGAGAACAATGATGCAAAGAAAGAGGACAAGGTAAAGTTACAGTGGAAGGACGATCACCCAATAAACAGACTTCACATAAGTCCCCTTGCTGATATCTTAACATTGAGCTTTCAGCAAAAGAATATTAAGAAAAATAAAACAGAACCTATGTACAATTACTTTGTGCCTCAAGACGCCAGATTGTAATACATATTTCTTAGCAGCACATCAAGCATTCTAAAAAATTTTATGACTATTTTATTGTTTTGTTTTGTTTTGGTTTTGGTTTTTGGGCCACACCCAGTGACGCTCAGGGGTTACTCCTGGCTATTCGCTCAGAAGTCGCTCCTGGCAGGTACGAGGGACCATATGGGGAACCGGGGGATCGAACCGTGGTCCATCCTAGGTTAGCGCAGGCACCTTATCTCCAGCGCCACCTCTCGGCTCCCATCAATTCTGAATTTCTTAATTGGAGCAAACTTTATTTTTAATGGAACAATACCTGAATATTTGTACACATTTTTATTATCACAAATTCAATGGTTGCTACTGGCATTTCATGGGTATAGAACTTATACTGTTAAATGTTTAATATTTGTTAAACTAGACAGTTTCCACACAGAGAGTTTTTTGCCAGCAAATATAAATATTGCCAAGGTTGAGAAAACCTTGTAAATTAAAAAAATACTGTCTACTGAACCCGAAGAGCTAGAATATTGCCTGGTATAAAGTAGTTTCCAGAAAATAACTGCCGAGTGAACTTACTTAATCAATAAACACTTAAAAAGAATAAATGGGATAGGCACATAGACCTGCTCAGAGTTATGTAAATGTTAGTTTCTTTCTCTGTTACATTTCAATCTTGTATTATTAGACTTCTTGCACATGTATTTGAAACTGTAAACTTAACTGCCGTGGTTCCTAAGTACCTGCTTCTTAAAATATTTCAAACTCTGACAATTTAATACGTACATGAATTATCTGATACAGTGATCTACTTTGTGATCATCTTTTAGTTTTAGTATAGCTAGTAGCAAAATTTATCTTCCTGCTTTAAGCAGTTTTCAAATTGCAGATACTGTGATCCGTCTTAATAGCTCTTAAGATTTCATTAAGTAGTTCATGCTATTATAATTCTTTTTCTGTTTTGGTTTGGGGTACACCCACAGGTACTCAGGAACTACTTCTGGTTCTGGATTCAAACTCACTCCTGATAGTCAGGGAACTATATGGATGCCAAGGATCAAACATGGTTTCGACATGTGCAAGGCAAATGTCCTATCTACTGTGCTATCCTCCAGCCCCAAACATCGTCATTTTTTTTACGATTTTTATAAAGTATAGTATAATAAATATGCCTTGGGACAGAATCTCAACTGTATCATATGCTGGCATGCCTATTATGATGTCTGGGTTGGTGGATCATATTCTTCTATTAGTTTAACTTGAGTTGTCAATTTATATAATCAAATTAAGTGTTAATCTTCCTTGAAACTTGTAATAGCAAAGTAGATTAATACTCAATATGTGGCTTTGGTTGTAATAAATCAAGTAAATAATTTTCCATTTACATTAGCTCCTGCTGATATTAGAAACTTTTAGTGAAAAATATAAAATTCATTTTGAGTAATTTTAACAATTCAGAAAATAAGGGTCAACAAATTTAAAATGTAATCACCTATATCCTAGTCTGATATATATCTAGTAAACATTAATCAATAAAATATTCTTTGATTGCACCATATTCAATAGGTAAGAAAATGTCATATTTCTTTTGTAATATAATATATTCAAAAATTTTTGTTAAAGTATATAGGATGTACTTCATTTTAGCCTTCTTGCTCCTCATAGCTTATCAGTAAATAAAATAAATTGCACACCATTTTACCAACACTCTTAGCTTTTCTATAAACTATAAAAATGTATATTTATTTTTACTTGTACTCTTTAATCAATTAATTAAAATATTGTACCTCATAGTTAAAGGCATGGCATTAAATATGGTTTTGAGTAATTTCAATAATCATACTAAAATTGAAATAGAAAGTTGTTATAAGTTAGTACATTTTTATATACATTCTCAGTCATTTTTTCAATATATTTGATGATAAAATTTAGTCAGAATACCCTGAGTGGTAATAAATATCTGAAAGTTTTGGACATTTAATGTTATTTTTTTTTTAAATTTAAGCATAGTAAAGATAGGTAATAAGAAATATGACTTGTTGCCTATGGACTTGTAAAAATAGTTTCAAATTTAATTTGTAAAATGATTTAAAATTAATTGATTTTTTTTGTATATTTAGATACTAAAGGTGCTTCTCCTTACATACAAATACAACTTAGAAAAATCAAATTTTGGCATTTTTTTTTTAAAAATAGGTATCTACATAGTAACATAAGCGAAACCTGAAAAAATGTGGTAAATTGGTAAGCTTTATAAAAAAGGACTTCAAAGGAATATACTAAAGAAAAGACAAAGAAATAACAAATAATATAATGACAAAGAGAAACTATAGCTGGCATGCTAAATAATAATGTAATAACAAAGAGAAACTATAGCTGGCATACTAAACATTTCTTTGAAACTATAGACCAGGCCTTCAGCAGCAAAGTTCTGATGAATGCAACCTAAGTAATCAGCCAGAAAAACTCCAACAACAACAGAAATTGCAGCAGATCCATTCACACAGTTCAAACATGATAACCAGGAGAACTGGTTCATGGTAGAAAGCTTGCCAAAATCACTAGGTAGTATAGTTTGGGAAAGGAAGGAATTACTATGATAATAATCTTTGGGAATGATCACTCTGGATTCTAAAAGAGTGGGTTCTAAAAGAAGGTAATGTGGTATTCATGGTACCTTTTTAGTAAACATATTGCAAACCTGTGTTTACAAGGTAAAAATGGGAACAGTGTGTAAGAGAGAATGAGAGCAGTGGGTAAAAGAGAGAGTGAAAGAGTAGGGGAGAAAGAACGTAACAAAAGAAAGAAGAAAAAGAAAGGAAGGGAGGAAGAGAGAGAAAGATGAAAGAAAGACAAAAGAAAAAGACAAAGAAAGAAAAAGAAAGAAAAAATAAAGACAAAAGAAAGAAAGATACATGAAAAAAGGAAAGAAAGAAGAAAGAGAACGGAACAAAGAAACAGAAAAATAAAGAAAAAAGAAAAAAGAAAGGAAGATGAAAAAGATAAAGAATAGAAAATGAAAAGAAAGGAAAAAAAGAAAAAGAAAGAAAAAAGAAGTCATAAAGTCATTTAAAAGACAGATACAAATATGTTTGTAATCGTGTTGCTTAAATATTTTTAAAAAATAAATAAAAGACAAGGCAATGATAGAAACAAAAAAGAAGAGAAATTTCTTCCTCCATACGGAAAAATAGGGAAAGGTAAGAGGAAGGGTGAAAGTAAGACATTGGTTGTAATGTCCAACTCCAAATGAAGGTATTCCCCCAACTTTCTCCTTCTCTACATCATTTCCTTTGATATGTAAAGGTGCATTAGATAGCACTTTTCTATCTCTTTCTAGACCTCCAGGGTTCCTGGTATTGGGAGTTGATTTGAATAAAGAGGTTTCTGTCTTATTGGTGGGGGAGAGCACAAGCAACGTCCACAAATGCCATGATTATGCTTTCCTGATTGATTGTTGTAGTATTCTTCACTACCCTGCCCACCTAAGGAGTTAGAAATATGGTTGTGGAGTGATCTCACAACTCATGAATTTTTCTTTTATAACTAGTGTGGGAAATGTTCACTAGTAAGGGTATTGATGATAGGCATTGTATAACTGAAACTCAACCATGCACATCTTTGTAAATGTATCTAACAGTGATTAAAAATTAAAGTAAAAGCAATTTCTGAGCATGGAGCCAGGAGCACTGCCGGGTGTCACCCAAAAACCAAAAAAAAAAAAAAAAAAAAAAAAAAAAAAAAAAAAAAAAAAAAAAAAAAAAAAAAAAAAAAAAAAAAAAAAAAAAAAAAAAAAAAAAAAAAAAAAAAAAAAAAGAAAGAAAGAAAAGAAAAGAAAAAAAATTAAAGTAAAAGAAAGAATGAAAGAAAATTAAGTTTCACAAACTTCAGAAATAAGAGATTAAATATGAACAAGTTTGTAAAAATTATTTAAAAATGCTAATGTCTTTTTGTTTGAAAACAGTTCTGGAACAATTCATAATTATAAATGCCTGCTTTGCAAGTGACCAGTCCCATGTTTAATATTCTGGCACCTGATATGGTTCTCAAAACACCACCACGAACACTGGAGCACTAGGAATATTTTCTGAGAACATTCATTATGGCACAAAAACAAAAACAAATTTTATTTTGTTTAGTAAAGAATAATCTTGAAATATTTCAACCATTTTAATTTCACAGCTGACTGCTGGGAAAAATGCTGGAAAAAATGTCCAGCTAAGCTTATGAATAGAATAAACTAAATTTAATTGTAAATTTGGACTTCTTAATACTACTCATGACAGAATGGGGATTGTAACTAAAAACACTGCAAAAGAAAATAAATATAGATAAATATAACTACCACTGAAAATACCCCTGCTACTTCATTATTTGTCAGGAAAGTACATCATTATGGTAAAGTTCAAGTGTGCAAAAAAGTAAATCAGAAATATAACGGCTTACACAAAACTACTATCTTTTGTTTCTGGATACATAATTCATATTATACCTATAATGATTTTCAATTAAGCAAAGACTAAATGACAAATTATTTTTTATAAAGTCAATGAAGCCACATGTATCTGCAACTTAAACAGATAGATTATCAGTGCAAGTGTTAGAGTCAAGGTTACTGGTGTCCAGGGGGCACACTGAAAAAAATGCAGTGTGAATATTAAGTTGGTTAATGAAATATGACAGTCTGACAATATAGGTTTCTCTCTTTATAAAACACATCAAGGAAGAAACTAAAGAAAAGTATCTGTGATTATTTGGTTCTTTGTGGTTGCCATCCTCTCATGCCCCTTCCTATCCTTGATGAGCTAATGAGCCTAGAGCTCATGAGATTACATGGTAAATTGAGCGATAGCTGCTTAACTCAGTAGAAAAGAGCACTTTTATTACATGATATCACCAGGCTTTTATGGTGAGCTTTATGAGATCTCACATGGTGATTTACAATTACTCTGTGTCACCAGTGTGGCACTACTGTTGCATTGTTTTGGCTATTAAAATAACTGCCTCCTGAGCCAATTTGCGAACAGAAACAATTCACAAAGCGGCAGTGCTTTGTACTGTAAAAATAGATGCTAGCGATAATTGGGCAAGGTGGTGTCATGTCACTTGTGTGCAGTTCATTAATTAACTGCTTGAAACTGCTATAAAATAATAGCCATGTCATCAGGATGAAAGTACAGGAGTGCAAAGGAAATAAAACTTCATAAGTAAGAAATAGAAGTGGCTGTTATGAAGAAAACTCAAATGTTTTCTTTCCTTTTAATTCCCAGTCTTATTTCCCTGCAGTTACAAATCTGCACTTCAACTTTTCTTATTATTACTTGTTAGTGTTTATTGGGTGCTAGATGATGCATGCAATTTATGTTCCCCTTCAAACTGGGGAATGCTGATGGATTGTTTACTAGAATAACTCAGGGATCATTGCCACAGACAAGCAATATCCAGTGATTTTCCTCCCACAATTCAGATATGAGGTCCATATTGAAGACACCCCTAATGTTTCATTTAATGAGATTTCTAATTTAAGCAATATTCATATCTTGAACAGATCTCATCCCTGTTCAAAGTCAATCGATGTGGGGAAATATTTTGTCAATAGCAAAGCTATTTGCAGATATATCGTGTTATTTAATTTTTTATTAATAAACCTGTTAATATCTCATAACTAAGCGGTAAAATGGCAACTACATCAAAAGAAAACCATATACAGACATAGCCTTACTAAGCTAAATACAAAGCTAATCAATAAACCGTTTTAAAAAAGTAACTTTGGGCATTCCACATCAATAACTATTTTATCTGCCTTCTAGTTACCTATTCACAGAACCCTTAACCTGACGCTGTGAGATGTACTTTACAATTGGAAAAGTAGATTTGGTGAAACTGGATGAATATGTCTCTGGCTGTAATAATATGCCAATATTATTATATGCTACACATAACCTAGAATATTGTGAAATTAGTACATAACGTTAATAAAATTACATCTCTATCTGGACCCTGTCTCTTCAGCAATAATTAAAAATAAAACATGGTATTCACACATGGTAATTTTCTCAGAATGATGGCATATGGATCAATGTGATCTTTCAGTTGAACATTTGAGCTGAAGGGGGCACACTGTTAAAAGAGGCAACCCATCATCCTTATCACATAGTATAAGGGAGAAGTTGCCCAGAGAATGACTTTCAAATTTGGTCAGTGATTGATCAAAAACTTAGGTTGATGAAATATTCCCTGTCAGGGCTTATTCTATAACTGACATTTCTCATTTTTGATCGGTTAATGGTTATTGCCCACTTTGCTGGTTTCAAAGGTCAGATTCATAAAGTGGCTCCATTTCTAGCAATTGAGCCCTTCTTTAGAACAATTCATTGTTCTAAGTCATAGTGACATTTTCCTGGTCCTTATAGGCAACACACTGTGATAATTCATCCCCGAAGGATTATTTGTTTCCTGTATTTAATGAAGCAGGATATGGGTTCTAAGCCATATCGACATGTACCATCACAAAACACATATCGTGATGATTCATCCCCAAAGGATTATTTGTTTTCTGTATTTCATGAAACACAATAACAAAATCCTTCTTGTACTGCTAATAAAAATAGTACTGAGAGGAAGAAAAAGAAAAACTCTATGAGTGAATTTCTTTCATTGTATTTCCACATATCCTTGTTTGACATTATTTAGTGTTAAAATATTATTATAAAAGAATCATAACAACTTTTGTAAATTTCAGCATTTATTTTAGTTAATATATTAACTGAAATAATCTATTTTCTAATAATAACCTAAAACTAAGTTTCAAGAGAAAACATTATTAGTTCCCAAATATAAAAACAAGTAAAATAAACAAATATCTGTAAGGACATAATCTCAACTGAAAAAAAAGATACGAGGATATTTTTTTTATCAGATCTCTAAATATCTGCCTGATCTATTTTTGCTATAAACCAAATTCTTCCAAGTGATGCCTTTTTTTAATCATTGAAACAACAACAGCAAAATCTTTCTCACTCATTAAAAGATATAAAGGAACTGAGGTTCTATTGGGATTCTTAATTTCTCTTTTAATAGCTATGTTATTAGAGAAGATATACTGATACGGCCTCTCTCTTTATATCAAAATGGATGATTTGATAGTAATTCCCAAAACTGTTGAAATGAAATGAGAAAAATATAGAAAGCGTTTTTACCCCAAAGAAGTGAAGTAACTTCTGGCCAAACAGTTGTGTTAACAATTTCAACATAGAACCAGAGACATATTCTAAGAGATCATATATATACCTAGAGTTGTTAAAGAACTGAGTTCCACAACAAGCACTTCATGTCATACTTATAAACAGAAATAAATATTTACTAAAAGGATTTCTTAAAGTAAAACATATTGTAAAATACAAGTATAATTCACTTTTAAAATCAACAGCTTTGAGAAGAAAATAAAAAAAATTGGAAGCCAAAAAAACCTAAGTACAAGCAAATATGCTGGTTACACACATATACATATATAATTCTATAGCATTTTGTAGAAAAAATTTAAATAGTCATTTAAGAAAGTGATTTATTATACAATAAAAAGATGAAATTCAAATTCCTCTGACACAAATTTCTGGATACAAATTTCTTTTTTTTTTTTTTTTTGGTTTTTTTTGGGGGGTCACACCCGGCAGTGCTCAGGGGTTACTCCTGGCTCCATGCTCAGAAATTGCTCCTGGCAGGCACGGGGGACCATAGGGGGCACCAGGATTCGAACTGATGACCTTTTGCATGAAAGGTAAACGCCTTACCTCCATGCTATCTCCCAGGCCCCTGGATACGAATTTCTTATCATTATTATTGCATGCAGAGAAATTTCAATATTCTTAAAAACTAGAGACTCATATGCACCAAATATTTTATTTCATTCAACAAAACTTGCATTCAAATATTCACAAACACTAAACTAGTTCTCTGCTCTGCATCATTAAAACAAAGTATTAACAAGCTCTCTCTTAGGTGCCTGCCTTACCACGCTAGCCTTGGACGAACCACGGTTCGATCCCCCAGTTCCCATATGGTCCCCCAGGCCAGGGGCAACTTCTGAGTT
>PVKC010029009.1:0-15259 GCA_004027635.1 Crocidura indochinensis
AACGAAAGCAGAAGTTGGTTCTTTGAAAAAAATAAACAAGATTGATAGACCACTGGCAATACTAACAAAGAAAGAGAGAGATAAATTGATAACTCTTTTAGGAATGAAAAAAGAGAGATCACTACTGATACGGCAGAGATTCAAAGGGTAATCAGAAACTACTTTGAGAAGTTCTACGCCACTAAAAATGAGAACCTGGAAGAAATGGATAAATTATTGGACTATAATAATCTACCACGGTTGAAGGAAGAGGATGTAGCCTATCTAAACACCCCCATCACTATTGATGAAATTAAAACGGTAATCAAATGTCTGCCCCAAAACAAAAGCCCAGGCCCAGATGGATTCACTAATGAATTCTTTCAAACTTTCCAAGAGGAACTACTACCAATCTTGGCAAGACTCTTTCAAGAAATTGAAAAAATGGAAACACTTCCAAATACCTTTTATGAAGCCAACATCACCTTGATACCTAAACCAGACAGAGATGCAATGAAAAAAGAAAATTACAGACCAATATCGCTGATGAATACAAATGCAAAGATCCTCAACAAAATTCTGACATATAGAATACAATGCCTCATTAAGAAGGTCATCCACTATGATCAAGTAGGTTTCATCCCAGGAATGCACGGATGGTTTAACTTCTGTAAATCTATCAACATAATACACAACATCAACAACAAGAAAAATGAAAATCACATTATCATATCAATTGATGTAGAGAAAGCATTTGATAAGGTTCAACACCCATTCTTGATCAAAACTCTCAGCAAGATGGAATGGAAGGAACCTTTCTTAATATAGTTAAGGCCATCTACCACAAGTCAGTGGTAAATATTATCCTCAATGGAAAAAAAATAAATGCCTTCCCTCTAAATTCTGGCACAAGACAAGGCTGTCCTCTCTCACCACTCCTATTCAACATAGCACTGGAAGTACTCGCTATAGCGATTAGGCAAGAAAAAGATATCAAGGGAATCCAGATAGGAAAGGAAGAAGTCAAGCTCTCACTTTTTGCAGATGACATGATACTCTACTTAGAAAACCCTAAAGACACTATCAAAAAGCTTCTAGAAACAATAGACTCATATAGCAAAGTGGCTGGCTACAAAATTAACACACAAAAATCAATGGCCTTTCTATACACCAATAGTAATAAGAAAGAAACGGACATTAAGAAAACAACCCCATTCACAATAGTGCCACACAAACTCATATATCTTGGAATCAACTTGACTAAAAATATGAAGGACTTATACAAAAAAAACCTATAAAACTCTGCTCCAGGAAATAAGAGAGTATACGCGGAAATGGAAACATATACCCTGCTCATGGATTGGCAGGATTAACATAATCAAAATGGCACTATTATCCAAGGCATTATACAGATTTAATGTGATCCCTCTAAAGATCCCCACGACGTTCTTCAAAGAAGTGGAGCAGGCACTTTTGAAATTCATTTGGAACAATAAACACCTAGACTAGCGAAAGCAATCATTGGGAAAAAGAACATGGGAGGAATTACTTTCCCAATTTTAAACTTTACTACAAAGCAATAGTTATCAAAACAGCATGGTATTGGAACATGGACAAGTCCTCAGATCAGTGGAATAGGCTTGAATACTCAGAAAATATTCCCCAGACATACAATCACTAAATTTTTGATAAAGGAGCAAGAAATTCAAAATGGAACAAAAAAGCCTCTTCAAAAATGGTGTTGGCGGGGCCTGGGAGATAGCATGGAGGTAAGGCGTTTGCCTTTGATGCAAAAGGTCATCGGTTCGAATCCCGGTGCCCCATATGGTCCCCCGTGCCTGCCAGGAGCAATTTCTGAGCATGGAGCCAGGAGTAACCCCTGAGCACTGCCGGGTGTGACCCAAAAAACAACAACAACAAAAAAAAAAGTGGTGTTGGCACAACTGGCTAGCCACTTGCAAAAAATTGAACTTAGACCCCCCAGTTAACATCATGTACGAAGATAAGATCCAAATGGATGAAAGTCCTTGATATCAGACTCGAAATCATAAAATACATAGAGGAACACGTAGGCAAAACACTCCAGGACATTGAGACTACAAGCATATTCAAGGAGGAAAATACACTCTCCAAGCAGGTGAAAGCAGATATTAACTGATGGGAATATATTAAGCTGAGAAGCTTCTGCACCTCAAAGGAAATAGCGCCCAGGATACAAGAGCCACCCACTGATGAGAAAAACTATTCACCCAATACCCATCAGTAAGGGGCTAATTTCCAATATATACAAGGCACTGACAGAACTTTACAAGAAGAAACATCTAATCCCATCAAAAAATGCAGAGAAGAAATGGACAGAAACTTTGACAAAGAAGAAATACAAATGGCCAAAAGACACATGAAAAAATGCTCCGCATCACTATTCATCAGGAGATGCAAATCAAAACAACTATGTAGTACCACCTCACACCACAGAGAATGGCACACATCACAAAGAACGAGAACAAACAGTTTTGGCAGGGATGTGGAGAGAAAGGAACTCTTATCCACTGCTGGTGGGAATGCTGTCTAGTTCGACCTTTATGGAAAGCGATATGGAGATTCTTCCAGAAACTGGAAGTCGAGTTCCCATCCGATCCAACTATACTACTCCTAGGAATATACCCTAGGAACACAAAATTACAATTCAAAAATTCCTTCCTTACACCTATATTTATTGCAGCACTATTTACCATAACAAGACTCTGGAAACTACCAAGATGCCCTTCAACAGACGAATGGCTAAAGAAACTGTGGTACAGATACACAATGGAATATTATGCAGCTGTCAGGAGAGATGAAATCATGAAATTTTCCTACACATGGATGTACATGGAATCTACCATGCTGAGTGAAATAAGTCAGAAAGAGAGTAAAACGCAGAATGTTATCACTCATTTATGGGTTTTAAGAAAAATGAAAGACATTCTTGCAATAATAATAATTTTCAGACACAAAAGAGAAAAGAGCTGGAAGTTCCAGCTCACCTAACGAAGCTCACCATAAAGAGTTATGAGTTTAGTTAGAGAAATAACTACATTTTGAAATGTCCTAAAAATGAGAACCTATGAGGGAAATGGAGAGCCTGTCTAGAGTACAGGCGGGGGTTTGGTGGGGAGGAGGGAGATTTGAGCAATGGTGATGGGAACGCTGCACTGGTGATGGGTGGTGTTCTTTACATGACTTAAACCCAAACACAATTATGTATGTAATCAAGGTATTTAAATAGAATACATTAATTAGAAAAAAGAAACTTCTAGAAAGGTTCTCACCTTAGCCTCCTCTCCTCCTCTCCACCCAGGGGCCTAGGTTGTCCTTTCTTCGACTGCTGTCCTGGCCCTTCTCACTTCCTCTGGATGTGGTAGGAAAGTCCCTTCACCCTGGTTTGTATTAATTCCTGCTTTATTATTGGTCAGCCCTGTTCCACTTTCACTTTCTGGTTCTTGGGATTATGGCATGCAGATTTATTTATATTATTTCAGTAGGATGTAGATAATAAGGCTACTAAGTAAGTGTTCATTAGGTTTTATGTTCCAAAGTCTTGGTGTCTGGGGTTGTTTTTCACAGAGAAATTTGCCTAAAGGAGGGAATGGGATGATGCACACAATGAAGATACTGTTAGCCTTGGGAATGGAAGTTCTACCAAATGGACATCTACAGGCAAAAATGATCTCACAGTAGTCCAACTTCTTGATTTTGCGAGACTTCATTTCATTGACGAAAATAGACCTTCAGTTTTGTTTAAGTGATCATTTTTCACTGCAAACCAAAAGGCCCTGTCTAATAATGGCACTAGAACATGATAGCATGCTTGCTTTTTATTACTGTTGCTTAAGAGGGAAACCATTACCAAATTGGGTTAGTTCTAGCAGAATGCATGACAGGTAATGTTGGTGGTGATGGTGGTACTGCTGATGAAAAAACAAGAAGGAGAAAGAGAAAGAAAGTGAAGGCAAATAAAATCAGTAAAAATCTACTCAACATCTGTTGTTTTTCAGATTTTTATCAGGCCTTGTTCTAAATATGTACTTGCATTAGCTTATTCAACCTTGTAACACGCTTATGAGACATGTGCTATTTTTATTTAAAATTTATAGATTATGAGTGACACAAATTAAATAACTTTTCCAGAGCCACCTCATTAAAAGATGTAGAGAGACACAGCATCCCTATTAACTTGCAGAGGGCTTTGAAAAAAAAAAACTATGTTGACAGGAAGATTGAAAATAGCACAAAGACAAATCTTTATACTTCAGCTTGATGGATATAAACCTTAATCTTCACAATATTTCTCTAAATATATTACTATTACTATTATTATATTTCTTACTTATTTTGGGGTGCTACTTTGGCAGTGGTTGGAGACAGGTGATACAGAATCAAATCTGAGGCTCCCACATACAAAGTTCTCCAACCCTTTGGAAAAATCTCTCCAACCTGATATTTTTAGCTTTATTCTATAAATGTGGAAATTGAGGTTTGGAATGTTTCATGAGTCTTCCAAATGATGGGACAAGCACTATATCTTATTTGCCCTGAGATAATTTTGTAAGAGGTCATTCCTTAAGCGGGGACTCCCTTAAATAAATTTGGTGATAGTTTTGAAGTTTTTCCTTCTCCAAAAATTTTCCTTAAAGTTTATATTACCCTATGTGAGCATTGCATGGCTTTTTTAAAAGCAGAATTAGGTGTTTTGTTTTTTTTTTACATGATCTTCACTAAGATGAGAACATTCAAGCTATGGCAACAGACAGACACTCCTCACTCCTCTTTTCCAGATCCTGTTAAAAATTCCCATAAAAATCTTTAGAGCTTTACTGTTATTGGTCACTTTTTCCAAGAGAAATAGAGTGGAAGGTATTTTTGAGCTGTATGCTGGCAGATTATTTGTAACTAATATAATTAACACACTTCAGAAGATCTTCTCTACCTTGGAAATCCTGTTGGAAGTGCATCTGTTCTTCAATATCAAGAAAATAAACATAGAAATAAATACGATCGATGGAAGTGGAATTTATCAACCAGCTCTATAGTCATTAGATCTTGTTTTCTGTAATTTCTCTCCCTGCTCTGTTTAACTACTAACTTTATGGGGTTCAGAGATCAAGAACATATATACATAGATTACTTATTTTAGCCACTCCATTTTTCAGCTCTTCGTTAACTTAGGTTATTATTTTGTGCTAAATTTATATGAGTTCATTGTTTGGTGAATTCTAACACTTTAGTACCCTTTAAACACACAAAAAGCTGCTGTTCTTAGTCAATATTTCATTTCTAAGTTAATATATAAACAATTTATTTTGGGCCCTTTTAAGCAGTGCTATTACAAATTGCAGCTTGAATTTCTGATTCTTTTCCCTAAATAAACCTTTAAAAATAAATCAGCATACTATTTCCCAAGTTTATATCATACAACCCTGACATTTGAATCGTTACAAAAATGTGTCTTGGAAATAATTCCAGTGCCTTTGAGTGAAGGCTTTATAACCTAATCCGTACATGGACAATTTTTAACTTCTTTGCATCTTTTCTTGTTTATAACTCTATAATTTTAAACATTCACTGCTATATTTGTGTGTGAGAGAAGGAGTAAGTGTGTGTTTGTGTGTGTGTGTGTGTGTGTGTGTGTGTGTCCAGTGAGGAAAAGAATCAAATAGGTTTGACATGTAAAGATACAGTAAAGATACAAATGTATTCTAGGATATTTTGGATTACTTATTGCCCGAGGAGGTTTTTCTTCCTTTCCACAGTTTATTTTTAGAACAACAGGTAGCAAGGTAACAGGTTTTCCATCTCTTCTTTTTACATATTTACATCTTTTTCTCTTCTCTATGAAGCATTAAAGTGTTTATTCTCAATACTGCCTACTTCTGTCTTTTCCAGCATCTATAATTAATATAATTTGGAGTTCTGTTTCTAGTTCTCACGGGATTCCTTTACAAATTTTCTTTCTTTTTTATACAGATATTTAGTGCTAATGTTTTATTCTTGTTTGTTTCCTCATATCCAGTACTTCTCTGTTATTATTGATCCAAGGGTTTTCTAGTCCATTAACTTCCTTGGTATATTATTATTATTATTATTATTATTTGGTTTTTGGGCCACACCCGGTGACGCTCAGGGGTTACTCCTGACTATTCGCTCAGAAGTCGCTCCTGACAGGCACGGGGGACCATATAGGGAACCGGGGGATCGAACCACGATCCGTCCTAGGTTAGCGCAGGCAAGGCAGGCACCTTACTTCCAGCGCCACCGGCCGGCCTCCCTTCCTTGGTATTTTTTAATAAAATCATTATAGCATGATTTTGAAATATAGATATAATTGTTGTGATGATATTAGGTATATATATATACATATATATGTATATATATATATATAAATTTAGGGCATAGATTACAAGTAACTTAGGACAAGGATCAGAGTTTCAGGTTCAACTCTTGCTCCAAGATTAACTCATCATCTGCAATGTGCAATTTTCCATCTGGGGACGAGTAAGCCATGGATTTTTTTTCTGTGTGTACTGCTGGAAATCAAACTTAGTCTCACACATGTGAAGAAAGTTCTGATTGTTAAGATATAACCCTGACTTAAATTTCAATATTATTTACCTTTTTTATCAGTCATAGCAGCAACCTCCACTCTCAGATTTAGAAAATGTTACTCTGCCCTCCATATTATCAGGGCTTCCCATTTTAATCTAAGCTCCCACTCAAGACTTCTCTGAAGAAGACAGCAGAAGCCAGTGTTCTGGGTCAGGTCTGCCAGGACTTAGATCATTTCTGCAAATTAAATAGACCATACACATAACCTCCAAGTATCTTTTCTTAAGAAGTAGCATGACAAATTGATTCTTAGTCAATTGAATCAATTGATTCATATTCACCCTGAAATCAAATTATTTCAATTTGAGACATATATTTATTTTTACTTATTGGAATTTATTTGTTATTTTCCCTTAGAAGCATCTGATTTTTTTTCGGACCACACCCCTTTGATGCTCAGGGGTTACTCCTGTCTAAGCGCTCAGAAATTGTCCCTGGCTTGGGGGGGACCATATGGGACGCTGGGGGATTGAACTGCGATCCTTCCTTGGCTAGAGCTTGCAAGGCAGACACCTTACTTGTAGCGCCACCTCGCCGACCCCCTATTTATTTTATTTACTTACAAGATTTTGTGCCAAACTCAGTGATGTTCAGGGCATACTCTTGACTTTTTTTTAGGATCACTTCTGGTGGGTTTCTGGAAATCATATGTGGTGCCAAGGATTCAAAGTGTGTTCACTACCTGCAAAGTAATTTTCCTACCTGTTGTACTATTTATCAGGGCCCTGAAGAAGGCATTTTTTAAAGGGTTATCACTGAACTTTAAGGGAAATGCAATTATTCTAATTTTAATGTCTCAGATAAGTTTAAAAGTAGTACATACCTGGTTAATAAAACTGCACTGAAAGAGCAGACAAATCTGTTAATGGGTTCTTTGAATAGCGTACATGGATAACCATTTTTCATTTAACAAGGCCTTATAGTTTTCATACATCCAGAAATATCCTGAACAAAGCTCATGTGGAGCAATATATCGCCTCTTTTATAAAATATAAGGCCACTTGAATCAAGGAAACAAAATAGAAGTGACATAGTTTTAGTCAGTTAATCCCTTAATATATAATGAATGCTTAAATTGTAAATGCTGCCTCAAGAGAATATAATCACGTTCACCCATATTTTGGAGGTAGCTATTCTGATTTAACCAAAAGGAAAAAATTACTTTCTTTTTTTTGTAAATTATGCAAGGCAGTTAATTTAGTAAGGACCGAAGTTCATTTCCTCAAGTTAATTTTTACTTCACTGAGTATAATGAAAAAATTATTAAGGTCATGAAATTTGTGGCCATTAATAAAAAGTTTTTTTTGGGGGGAGGACCTCACCTGGTGATGTTCAGGAGTTACTTCTGGCTATGAGCTCAGAAATCGCTCTTGACTGGGGGACCATATGGGGTACTGGGGGATAGAATGGTGGTCCATCCTAGATTAGCGTGTGCAAGGCAAATGCCCTATCACTTGGGCCACTGCTCCGGCCCCAATAAAAATATTTTAACAATCTAAAAGAAATACAAGCGATTAACTTTTTCATTGAACTCCCCCCCCCACACACACACACATCACAACACTTTCAACCAAACTCGTTTCCTTTTCTGAGCTCTGTATCACAGGAAGTTTCTGCACAAAAATCAAATAGTTTGTCAATGTAGATAATTGTATGTGACAGAGAACTAATGTATGTGTATTCCATCCTTTACCTATTATCATCATTTATCACATATTGACTAATTTTTCTGTCAGCTTTACAATAGTTTGAGTAGCAAAATCCTACATTATTGGTAATTCCTGTGCTGTCACATTTCTGGCACAAAAGAATGACTGTGAAAGTGTGGAAAGAGTAGACTGGGCTTTAAATTCCATCTCTAGCACTTACAAATTAGGTGACTATAAGAAAGCATTATGGTTGATTATATGTGTTAAATTGCTGTACTGTGTCTCTATCCTCCCTTTCTTATATTTAGACTTGAACTGAAACATCCACTCTTTCTGGGCCTCAAGCCTTCAGATAACACAACAAGAGTAATTCTCTTGGGTTTCTCTGACTTGCTGGCTAAAGAACTTGTGACTTGTAAGCTTTCAATGTTACATGAGTCAACTACTTATTTATATATATATATATATATATATTTATATTATTTATGTTATGACACACATAAAATATACTATTGTTAGTATATTCATAACAATGTAATATTACATTGTTATGAATATATCTTCTGTTACCCCATTCTCAACATAAACATAAAGTATATATGTGCATATATATTTTTCCCTCTGGAAAACTCTAATATTCTATTTTTCCAAACCTTGATTTTATTATATATAAACTTATGACAATATTAATCACTTTACAAGTTGATATTAAGATGTAAGATTTTAAAGTGAGGAGGGCTAGGCATCTTACACAAAGGGTTTATTATGCAGTAATTGTTCATAGCCGTGAATGTGGCTCCTTCGGAAGGACATGCTTTGCATATATGGGACCTTGGTTTTGATCCCTATCATTGCAAATCAGCTTTCTCCCTCTAATAGTAATTGTTGTTATTATAATGAACTTTTTCCCTTAAAACCTAGCTTTATTTTTTAAATATTTTATTGAGACTATTATGATTTACAAAGTTCTTCATAGTTGAAATTTAGATATACAATGTATCAAGGCCAATCCCACCACTAGTGTCAACTCTTTCTACCAGTGTTCCCAGAGTCCATCCCATGTCGCCACCATTTCCTTTCAACTTGCCAGTAAAACAGGCCCATTTTAAGTCTTGATTGTTAAAGTTTGGGTCTCATGATTTCCTTGTTGTTGACTTTGACTTGGATATTTTGTTCTGTCTATTTTTGTGTTTTGTTTTTGATTTTTGGGTCCCACGTTACTCCTGGATCTAAGCTCAGAAATCAATCACTCCAGGCAGGCTCTAGGGAACATGTGGGATGCCTAGAATTGAATCTAAGTCTGTCCTGGGCCAACTGCGTGCAAAGCAAATGCCCCTACAACTGTGTTATTGCGTTGACCCCAGTTCTGTTCTTTTTTAACTACCAATGCACCTAAGACCAACTATCTCCTCTCCCCCATCCTTCCATATTTGTTGTTGTCTTCCTCCACTTCACCCTGCTATACTCTGGGGCCAAGAGTGTTTGAGACAACTACCATTTAAACCATTGCTTTTCTTCATGCAGTTATTCTAAATTATCACATAAAAGTGCTATTATTCTATATTTATCTTTCTTCTGGCTTACTTCAGTTAACATAATGTAGAAATTCGATTGCATATAAACACTATATCTTCATGAGCCACTTGACTGTTGCTGGGCATCTAAGTTGACTGCAACTCTTAGCTATTGTGTGCTGCAATGAATTGTGGTCTGCATACAACCTTTTGGATCAGTGTTCTTCTGTTCTGGGGATAGATACTCAAAAGTGCGATTGCTGGGTCTTATAGCAGATTGATTCTTAGTTTACTGAGAACCTTCCATACTGTTTTCCATAGAGGTAGGACTAGGCAGCATTTTCACCAGCAGTGGATGAGAATTCCTCTATTATCTCCACATCCCCACCAATACAAGTTGTTTCCAATTTTTTTGATATGTGCCATCTGCACTGGTGTAAGAGGTTATCTCATTGTCTTGATTTGGATTTTCCTAAGAATAAGTGATGATGTTCCTGTTGGCCAACTGTTGGTCTTTCTCAGAGAAGTTTCTATTCAATTCCTTTCTCCATTTTTTCAAGGGGTTTTTAGGTCAAACCTGGATTTTTTTTTTGTTTTTGGCCACATCCGGTGACTCTCAGGGGTAACTCCTGCCTATGTGCTCAGAGATCACTCCTAGCTTGGGGGACCATATAGGAAGCCACGGGAATTGAACCACGGTCAGTCCTAGGGTAGTGAGTGCAAGGCAGCCTCCTTACAGCATGTGCTACCACTTTGGCCCCTCAAACCTGGATTTTATAGATTTTAAACACAGGACAAATGAGTGAAAAGGAGGATTTATTAAAATTAGATTTTTAATAAAGAAGGAAAAGTAGTTTCTGCTGCAAAAAATTTTTCAGCAAATAAGAATTTAGCCTTTTACAAGAATCTTTAGAAGAAATATAGCTCCAGCACGCAGCTGATCCAGAACAGACCATGGTTCAATTTCCCGGCATCTCATGTGGTCCCCCAAGCCAGGAGCAATTTCTGAGCGCAGAGCCAGGAGTAACCCCTAAGCGTCACTGGGTGTGGCCCCAAAACAAAACAAACCAAAGAAATATAGCTCCGAGTCTTCCTAATGAATGAGTTACAGGAATAAATTTATTTATTCCTGAAGAGGTGTATAAATGCCTTTCCAGTTTTCTTGCAAATGCATAAATGCCTTTCCAGTTTTCTTGCATATTATCTGAATCACGACTGATAAAAGAAGTGGATAAACTCTAGAGCCTAAACGGTTTATTCGTAGTTAAAGAGCAAGGATTATTTTTTTCTTCAGATATGAATGAGGATCCTGCTTTAAAATATTATGTCAATTAAATAAACATGAATCTAGCATATTGTGCCAGGCCTACAGGTACTTGTTCAGTTTATGTACTCTGTACACACTTTAAAAAAATACCACCTGTCACAATACACTCAGCAAAACTAATTATTTTTTGTAGGTGTTGAAATAGATATATATTTAGCTTTGTCTTTGTATATGTTTATGATTAAGTGTTATTGAGCATTATGAAGTAAAACCTTTTATGACATTTTTCTAAAATCTAATACAACATGATATCGAACTTAATACCCTAATTGCAAACTAACAAGGGATGTTTTTACAATCACTTCAATTTTTTATAAGGTTGTGACTCATGAACAAATTGCTTTCATGGTTGGGTTGCGTTTATACAAGACAGGGTGTGAATTTTAAAAATGGATCAACAAGATGGGACAGATTTAGGTGTGGATAAATTTACGTAACATGTTTAAATATGGGCATAGAAAAGTAGAAAAACAGACACCTCCTTTGGTATGTTCAGTACTTAAGGGTAAGTTTGTATACTATTATATTTATAGACATAGATGCAAATTGAATGAAAACTGGCATTTGCAGGAAAAATGGCAAATACACCTTCTGAAGAATATGCTGAGAGCCAGTGTCATTTTAAATCCTAGAGAAACTATGAAATAAGGCTCCTTGCAAATTCTTTTACAATAGATGAAGGCAACCTCTTTGCAAATAGTAGTCACTCAACAGTGGCAAAAGAAACGAAACAATAATAGTAGTAGAAATCTGCATATAAAATTCTATCTACAACCCATATATTAAAAATTGAATATTATTACTGTTTTACATCTGGTGATATCCCTAACTCATATATCATGCTCTAATTCATTCTGGTGACTATCAGTTTTACCATTTATCTTTTTTTTATGGGTAGATTTTGTCTTTTCAAAGTTTTGCTATTGTCATACATTTTTCCATGTTTGAGTGTTATACTCTTCAGAAAGATTTTTAGAACAGATACTACCAAATGCAACTCAGATACAGGAGGCTTGGCTATATAGAGGACTGACAAGTTCTTAAGTAATTCCTTCCAGAATGTTTAATACAGGCAAAAACCTAAGACTTTTCTATGGCTCTGAAACAATACCATCTTCTGATCAACTCTGCGTATGGGTAAGGCCAATCTGTTCATAGGCAGTCTTTAAGCAAGTTCAGAATTGTGCAGTAAATAGTATGTTATGCATTACCATTTATATTACAACTAAATTGGTCTTATTAAGAGATTAACTATGGGACAAAAGATTACTCGCAGAGGCTTAAGAATTCTCTCTTAAAATGCGTCTTTAAGGAGGAGCTTAGAAAAAGAATTATGATGTAGCTAACAAGATACTTGGGGTGGAGGTGGGGGTGGTAGATTAATGTGGGGGGGGAATTACATAACAAGTGTAAAGGAGTTCAGCTGTACTAAATAGATGTTATAATAAACATTTATTATATTCTTTACTTGCCTCCTTTCTGCTCACATTTGCTATTATGTAAATATAACTGTTAAATTCTTTACATGGATTAAAAATGTGAATAATCTATTTTTGCTCTTTTTCTTGAACTCTTATATTAGTAATTAAAAGACAAAGTCATTGTTTCACTTGGCTTCAAGTATGCATTTAAATATGGATTTATAGAACTCTAACTCTGAGCATATAATCAGCATTGCTTTGGGGAGTATTATTTTATTTTATTTATTTACTTTTATTCATTTTACTTGAAGCCACACCTGGTGGTGCTTGGGGTTACTCCTAGTTCTTCACTTAGGAATAAAATCTGATGGGCTAAAGGATGCCTGGGATCTAAACAAGTCTTGTCATAAATCTGTGAAACATTGAACCAAGGTGAACTGTGTGCAAGGTCAACATCCTATGTGCATACTATAGCTTCATCCCACCTTTGGGAATTTTATAAGGAACATTTTCCCCAGAAATACTTAGCCAAAAGTTGTGATACAAGTATTACTTCCCTGAGCTGTCTTTCTCTGAGTTCCCATTTATATTTATACAATCAAGGTGATGCTGGTAATTCTCTTCTTTCTTTGGTTTACAAGGTAGTAATTATCAGTTATCTTTGGTGCAGAATCAGAAAATTATTTCAAGTATCAATGCTGTAGAGTAGCTTCTCAGAATCAACAGAATATTTCCTGGACTATACATTCCAATACATGTATACATGTATTCAATATGAACATTACATCAACATTCCCTTCAAATATCTAATGACTTCACAGATATTCTATTTTTAAAGTGATGAAAATGGAATGTCCAAGTTCTGGAATATAACCATAAGTATAGTTTTGATAGATTCATAAATTTTGTCATAAATCTGTGAAAAATTATGCAAATCACCTTCTTTTACTAATATCTATATTTCTCACTTCTGTTACTTACACATTCTTTCCAATCTTTTTTAATCTTCTTTATATTCCCAAATGTCTTCACCATAATTAAACTACCTTTTCCCATGTAGATGTGATAAACATATTTGATAACTTCACATATACTGATACTTCTTTATGATTAGTGTTTATAAATTGTCAATGACAGTTTATAATAGTTTTCGTTATTATTTCTCCTTTCTAGTTTAAAACTTTCCCATACATCTTCACTGTTCTTAAGATATATCTAAAACTGTTTAAATGTTCTGTAAAACTCCATTTAATTGTAAGACCTATCTGAATCATTCTCTCTTTTAATGGTCTCAATTAACCTGTTAGCTCTATTTCTAATATTTTTCTTTTCGTTTGCCTCAAGGCTTTAATATTTCCCTCCTTTTTAAATTTTTTTTCAGCACAGCTGCTACTAAATGCTACCTTATTTAATTTGTCAATGTAATATTCCTCTTTAGGGAATCCTTCATTGACCCCAATTCTCACCTTTTAAATAATTAAGATCACCTGTGAATTACTCTCACCACAGTATAATCATGAGTTGCTTTCTGCTTATCTTCTTCTTTATATTTTTAGCTCCAAATAGGCACTGAGAGTATCTTTTTCTTGTTTATTTTTATACCACTTTTTTTTTCTAGGTTAGAGTACTGCAGCATACATATTTGGTAGGTGTTCATCAAATTCTTACCTAACAACTGTTACTATGGCATTATCTGGCAGTTATATAGAACTCACAGGTTTTTTTTTTTAAGTTGTTTTTTTTTAAGAAATTTTTATTTTTATTTTTTACCACAGTGGATTAAAAATCTTTCACAGTAATATTTTAGGTACATAGTGACATTGAATCAGGAGTATTCCTACCACCAATGTTGTCTTCCCTCCACCCCTGTTCCCAGCATGCATCCCATATCCCCTTCCTTTGCTCACCGTGCTGCTAGTATAATGGTCACCTCTGTGTTGAGCTTATTGTAGATTGGGTATCGATTCTGTTGTTGTTGGCTTTGGATTTTGTGTTTAAGTCTTATCATTTTTTATTTCTATTTGATGTTCATAAGACTGTTTGGTCTTAGTACCCTCTCTTATTTCTCTTCCAATTTGTGAGGTAGAACAAGGTGGTTTAAGTTATGTGGTTCTGTTAGAAGGAAAGAAGAAAAAAAGGGGGGGGGCAAAAATCAAACAAGCAAAAAAATGGGAGGAGTCCTTCTAGAGCAGGAGTCCTCAAACTTTTATTTATTTATTTATTTATTTATTTTAGGTTTTTGGGCCACACCCGGTGATGCTCAGGGGTTACTCCGGGCTATGTGCTCAGAAATTGCTCCTGGCTTGGGGGACCATATGGGAAACTGGGGGATCAAACCGTGGTCCGTCCTAGGATAGTGCAGGCAAGGCAGGCACCTTACCTCCAGTGCCACTGCTCGGCTAGTCCTCAAACTTTTTAAACATAGGCCCAGTTCACTGTCCCTCAGACCATTGGAGGACAAAAAACAAAAAAACAAAAAAACAAAAAACCATTGGAGGACAAAAAACAAAAATTACAAACAAATTCCTATGCACACTGCATACATCTTATTTTGATGTGAAGAAACAAAAAGGGAACAAATACAATATGTGGCCCATGGGCCATAGTTTGAGGACCACTGTTAGAGGCTATAAATGTCAATTTAAG
Source organism: Crocidura indochinensis (assembly GCA_004027635.1). Classification (NCBI taxonomy): domain Eukaryota; kingdom Metazoa; phylum Chordata; class Mammalia; order Eulipotyphla; family Soricidae; genus Crocidura; species Crocidura indochinensis. The sequence continues at coordinate 15,182 of PVKC010029009.1, forward strand.
AGAAGAAAGGGGAAAAGGAGGAAAAACATAACAAGAATACAAAAGAGGACAAAGAACAACAACAACAAAAAAACCCCC
>PVKC010029010.1:0-15259 GCA_004027635.1 Crocidura indochinensis
TGATAGTTGACATGTAAAACTGTCCATTGTCTCCGGGTTATCAAAGTTTTTTACTCTTGCCTCTACCACTTGACATAGACTCACTTCCTCTTACACAGGGCCTCAAGAATGAGCTACCTACAAGTAAAAAGCATTGCTCTTGCCCCACCCTCAGCCTAGCTCTCAAAGAGGTCTCATGATTCCAATTCCCTTACTTTCCTCTTCCCAGTTCTCTTATTTAGAGCCAAATTGAGGGAAGATCCTCAATTTGGTACAACCTTCTCTTGCTGGAGCTAAAGTAAGCACTTTCCTTCAGGCACTGACATGAATGGAAGTGTTGCCGTTGCTGTGGGAGTCACTTGTGGACTGTTATGCATTCTTCTCTTAATTTTGGCCCTGCTGCTTTACCGCTGGTACCAGAGGAAATCAGGTCTGTGTCCTTTCTCACCTCCTTGGAGTCTGTCCTGTTTTAACTCTGACATGGCAATTTATTGCAACCTCAGGATCTGTCCTCCCACGGTCCTCTACTTTGTCAACTCAATATACACATATATACTCAATTTTTTCACAGTTGCTGGTAGGTTAAGGCTCTTTATATCTAGTATGTTTTACAAATTTTAAGTGAGTGAGAAAGTAAAATTGTTTAAGTAAAATCATAAAAACTCTAAATTTCTTTAACATTTTCTTTAGCATTTCCGTTAGCATTTTCCTTAATAAAATAGTTAACGGGATATTTCAGGCTCTTATAAAGCCCTTAAAAATGGATAACATAGCATGCCAAAGAGTTCTTTAAAAGAAAAACAAAATGAAAAAAAAAGAAAGACAAAATGAGTGTTCACCAATCATTCTTCTTCCTCCATACAGACTTCAGTGAAGCAAAGGTTAAAACTATCTGCTCTATGGACCCTGAACCCTACTTTTGAATGCTTCTGACTTAGTTCAGGACAGTTTGAGAAGTCATAAAATCTGATATACCAGATATATAATGAAACTGTTTTGGATTTGGAACACTTAGCTACACATTTTGAGTCTGTCTCTTATTTCAATTCAAATTACTTCAACTTAGTTCTCTATAAGTACATCTGTGCCTGACCTAGCCTGGATATAGGACAATTTGAATCTCTAACAATTAATCTTAACCATCCTGACTGAAAGCTTATAGTTCCCTACATTTTAGTCACAAATAAAGTTGATATCCGGACCTATAGCCAGTCCCTCACTACTTTGCAAGGAGACATTTAGTTTTAATTGGTATTTCCAAAGTAGCAAAACTGTCTTGAACAATTGAACAGCCTTGAACATATTTATGCATTTCTGTTCCAAGCATGCAATATCTTGTTATATGTTTTGTCAAATACCATTTTGCATCATTGTTTCGGGAAATCAAGTCAGGGCTTGGGTTTTAATTGATTTTTCCTTTTACACAGATTTCTTGTGAGTTTTTGAGAAATTGCTCCCTCTGCTGACACAACTCTCTATGTTTTTGTTTGTTTGTTTGTTTGTTTTTGCAGGAGCCAATTTTCCAGGAAATACAGCAAGGTAATATATCAAATTTCTGTCTTCTCCCTATTCTCCCTATCCCCTCTCACACACACTTAAATGCAAAACTGTGGTGTTATAACGCTAGATCAAGATAGTTTTTGAATATCCCATAGCTAAATTATTCCATTTTCACATTCCTTGAAATAATATAAACCATATATTTCCTTGCTTCCTTTATTCCTTCCTTTCTTTTTTCTTGATCTTTCTCTTTTTTTCCCTTTTCATATTCATACATTCATCAGTCTGTGCCTTACACATCTTCTTACCCTCTTCTTAGGATTATTGGCAATATTTGGTTTTAGGTCATGGTCACATATTTGGAAAAATAATCATATCTAATTTCTTCTTTAATTGTCCAGAGTGATATAAAGACACCAAATCACTGTTTTTTGATAATGAGGCTAGATTAGTTTTATTTCTTTTTGGAGGCTAGACTATTTTTAATAAAAACAGTTGACTGATCATTCCTTTTATAAGATAATTATTACAATGATGTTAGGAGCTCTATTTCAGGTTGCCAGCCCAAACCACAGGTTCAGTTTTTCTTTCAAAATAATAATCTCATTCCAAGTAGACTAATAAAGCTACATTTAAACCATTAGGATTTCCAGTTTCCAGTGACAGTTACAATACTCAGCCTCTCTCCACCCTGTTTTCTCTGATGTCCTACTCACTGCATATCACAGCCCGGGTATAATTATACGTTTTTGTATTTTACAGAACCCCTTCCACATCAAGTCCACCTCATGCCATGTGTTCTTCCTCCTTGGAGTTACAACTATTGGATAGCAATGGTAAGGATACCCAGGCAGGAAGATATTCCTGATCTGAACAAGGGGACTAAAATGTGCTTTGTGGCAGAGCTGAGCAAAGACTTTTGTTCTCCCTAATTTGTCCCAACCTAGAAATTACTTCTTTTGTGTTCAGGAATAGGTTCCTGAAGATGAGTCTGCAACAAGTGCCATTAACTAGAGCCTCAATCTAGGAAATATTGTTTTTTTTCTTTCTAGCACAACCCAAAAAGGAAGACCTGGTGTACTCGGAGGTCCAGATGACTCATCTCAGAGAAGAGAATGGTAAGCTACTAGACAAATTCTGGTTGCAAACTTTATTGTCTACCTCAATATATATTATTTACTACCTCATGTGCTAAGTACTATTTCAAGTGCAGAGACAACCTGTAAGAAAAACCTATTAGAATTCTCTACAGTGCTCACTTCGGCAGCACATATACTAAAAATGAAACAATACAGAGATTAGCATGGCCCTTGGCGCAAGGATGACACACAAATTTGTGAAGCGTTCCATGTTTTTTAAATAAGATTAAATAATAATAATAATAATAATAATAATAATAATAATAATAAATAAAATTCTCTACAAAGCTGTACTTAGATTCTAACAGAAATTTTACTGGTGATCAAAATAAGCTAAACATCCTTCTAATCACTATAGTGATTGTGTGCAAATGAGTATGAAAATTACACTTAAGTAATGAATGTATCTTTTTAAGAGCACCTTATTTAAAAATTTGTATTTAATCAACTATAACTTAATAAGTAATATTAAGTATTACTTTACTAAATACTTACTAAGCAATACTAAGATAGTTAAGTTTTAGAACATATAATGTTCTAGTACCAATTCTAACACCAGTGTCAATTTTCCTTCATGAATGTTACCAAATTTCTCCCCTGCTCCTCCAACCTGACATCTTGGCAGGCACATTTAAAACTTTGATGGTTGTAGTTTGAATCTCAGTTTTCAGCATTCTTGAGCCTATACTTTGGATATATAGTTTTATCACTTCCCCACTGCCAATATACTATAAACCCCTGACCTTTGCTCCCCTGCTACTTAATTTTCTTATCTTTTCCCCTATTCCTTGATTTCTTTTCTTCTGTATTTCTCCTTCCTGTACTCTAAATTCAAGGGTCATCTGGGCATCCCCTTTTACAACATTGCATTGCTTTATCCAGCTAGGTTAACACTATATCTTAGCTATTGTATTAAGAGATGCATTGAATAATGACAAAAAGCACCTACTTTGTGATAATAACTTTTATATTTCACTATCAAGACCATGTATATACATATATATTCTTCTAAATATGTACATATATATGCAGAGAGAGAAGTGGGAGAACATCTGAAAGAAAGTATTCCTCATGGAACATAAGCATGAAGAACTCTCAAGCCAACTTGAAGAGTAATCAGGGAATAAATATTTCACCCCAGAGTGTGAAGGTCCTGTAAATGACAAAAGGCTTAGAGGGAAAAAAATAGATCATAACATATGATAAAGGAAAGGAAGAGTTTCTTGATGTGACATTATGAGACGATTTAAACACTAAAATGTGAAAAGAACTTACAAAATTCTGGGTTTAGAAATGGTAAAAACAGAAATTTATATGTGTTATATAGGACATATTGTAAGTTCAGGATGGAGGAGTAATGCTAATAAATGAAAATACCTCAAATTTTGGACTCAATGGCACTTAGCCTCTGAGAAATAAGCTAGAAGACTGGATTCTTAAAAAATTTTAATGGATCTGGTTTTATGTTTCTCTTTCTCTCCAGTATTGAATACATCTACAGTGGACATCGTGAGTATTGTTTTATCTTCTTTTCCTACCCATTTATCTTGTCTCTTTCCAGAACTTCTTTATTTCTTTCCATCCCAGTATTCTTCAGTTATCTACTCAGAGGTGAAGAAAACGCAACTCCCAGATGAGCCATCAGGAAAAGTCTTCTGTAAGGAAGAAGATACGATGGAAAGTTTTTAGAAATAGCCTTATTGTGACTTGTTCTAAATTCAAAGCATTCATTTAAGTCAAGGTCCCTGAAGTAATCAACATTTTACAGATTTATACTTGTTTTTGTCCAGTTCTGACTCATGCACTCTAACTTGGTGTTAAGGATGGTTCATTGAAAGACTGAATGGGGTTTTAGTGAAAGAAAGGAGGAGGCTGAAGGACTATTGAAAACCAGATAATTTTAGAAAGATTGACAGCTTCTGATCTCTGTCAACAATTGCCCCTCCTACTCGGGAAAAATCACATTCACTGACTGAATGATGAATAACTGCAAAGATATAGTTTCCTCCTTCCCACTTCGACTGTTTACACTACCATTCTTAAACTACAAGTCCATGGACCAGTGCTTCAGGGATGTAGAACACTTTAAAAACACTGGTCTACCACTGTTACTAGTCCGTGGATTGGTATGCAGGACAGGGGCCAGTTTGTAAGAGTTGAAATGTTGAAGAAAGCTTATTTACTCTCCCTGGGTACAATTACAGATAAAAGTATTCACTCCAAATGGTTTACAAAGAAAATAATTTAAACTATAAGGTTAAGTGCTTTACAAAAATCATCAAAATAACTAGAGAATCATGCAAAAGAGTGAACTTCCAAAATTAAAACATGAATAAAATTTTAAAACTTTTGACATTAGAGGAAAATATATTTTAAAAAATGTTAAAGGTAAGTAGCATAAAGATCTAAATACCTGTATATAAACTGCTTTTTAATTGCCTTTTTAAAAGAAATATTTATGTTCTAAGTATGTCTGCTAAAGATTATTTATTCAGACTAATTTTCAACCCAACATAAACACTCTAGTATCGATTGTATCACAGTACAATTTCTAAAACAAAGTGCGGGTTTTTACCTTTTCTATAGGATTTACCAAAGAGTTGGTACAAAAACATTCTTTTAATAAATATATAAGGAATGTAAGAAACCACTATTTTAAATGGATTCTTTATGCTACAACTAATGGTTATGCAAACAAAATGTCTAGCCTAATATTATGTATTTCTTAAAAGAAACATTCAATATTCTATATTGAATATAGTTTCTAAATATTCATGACCATAATATCAATACTGAAACCAATTAGATTTCTAGATCTTTTACCAGTTTACAGGAACTACATGAGGCAAATGAATATATAAGTTGGATTTACTCAGAGACTATAGCCAACAACATCTACATTATAAGACATATTCTTTAATACAGTCTGTGTTTTATTTTAATAAATAAATGATGAAAGAGAAATAAGCAAGCAGAGAAACAAGAGAGAGGAGATAGAAAGAAAAGAAAGAGGAAGGAAATACCTATAAATTAAATGACTTGAGACCTATCAAACAGGTAGAACTTGTTTGAATCTGGCCACTAACAAATTCAGCTAGGAAATAAAACTCATACATAAAATACTTAAGTGAAATTCATGCATAGAGAATAAACAATTTATGGGTATATTGGGGGGTGTCACACCCGTTGACGCTTGGGTTACTCCTGGCAGTGAGCTCAGAAATTGCTCCTGGCTTGAGGGGAATCATATGGGATGCCCATGGAGCAAACTACAGTCTGTCCTAGGCTAGCACTTGCAAGGTAGATGCCTTGCCTCTAGCACCACCACTCTGGCCCCTTATTTTTAATATATTTTAATATAATTGATAACATTGTTATGGTTCTTTAAAAAAATTAATGTATTTCAGAGCTAGAAAGGTTATCTTGCATGCACCCAACCCAGGTCTCATTCCGGGCACCTATATGGTCTCCTGAGCACCACCAGGAGTAATTGCTGAGTGGGGAGCCAGGAATAACCCCTGAGCATTTCAGATGTAGCATCCAAGTAAAAAAAATTAAACTTAAAAAATAATTTTTGTCTTTTTAGAAATAAATTAAAAATGTATAGATAACATTATATAATTTGTTAAAAGTAATGTAATAAGGTTGAAGGAAGAAGTGAATAGAATATAGATGAAATGGGATTGGCTGTGTTTATATAATTTCTGAAACAGAGTTATGGATATGTGTGAGAAGTAGAGGGGCGTATACTAGATTATGTCTTTAATTTTTTATAATAAAAAGTTGCAGCATCCATAATAGCATCATTTTATTACCTCCCTTTTCTCCTCCCTCTCCCTTTTATGACAGTCATTTATGCCTTATGTTTCTTCCTCCCTTCACCTACTTCTTATCACTGCAAACTTAGTTCTTTCATCTCCTTAGGGTTAAAGCCAGAGCTAGAGATCTAAATGTGCACAGAGTTCTACCCAATCTTTCTTCTGTTGCCTTCTTGACCTCACCTCTAGTTTTCTATATGTCGGTTAGCTGCAGACATTCTGAAGACGCCGAGAAATATTTAAACAAGGTCTTTGTGCTGCTCCTTCTAACTATCCATCATACTGTATTTCTCCCAGATACTCCTCAATATTGTGAAGCCAACCTCAAACAACTGTAACATATATAAATTAGTAACTGATTTCCCCCTTTCCATCACTTTTTTGTCCCTTTCTTTATACTTCAGAGTACTTAACAATATAAATTTACCATTATTGTGCATTATTGCCTATTGCTTCCCCCTGGAAAGCAAGTTTCATTATTTCTCTTGGTTTTGGGATCAGTGCTCAGATGTGATTTCTGGGAGTACTCAGGGACCATTTCATATGAGGGATGGAACCCAGGGCTCCAACATGAAAATCATGTGCTCCAGTCTTTGAAGCCCTATCTCCAGTCCTAGAAAGAAGTTTTTAAAAACAATAATTGTCTATTTATTGAACAATACCTAGCCTAGCAACTAGAACTATGTCAAGCAAATATTAGGTGCTTAATAAACACTTTTGAATGAATGAGTTGCCTGTACACTAAAGAAAATTACTTCCCTCTTTTGAGATTTTATGCAGAAATTTGCTCTCAGGTGGCAAGCTTGATCTCATCAGGAGTCTGTTGAAAACTCAGGTTTGTCCTCTGTTGTCTATCACGTTGGCCACTTAAGTGTGGGCATATTGGTTTTGATGAGCAGCCTCCTACATCGCTGAATTCAAGCATATCTTTCTTTCTTTGCTTTTTTTTTTATTTTATTTTATTTTTGGCTTCTGGGTCACACCCGGCAGCGCTCAGGGGTTCCTCCTGACTCGGCACTCAGAAATCACTACTGGCAGGCTCTGGGGACCATATGGGATGCCGGAACTCGAAACACCATCCTCCTGTATACAAGCCAAATGCACTATCTCTATGCTATCTCTTGGGCCCCCACAAACATTATTTCTTCTGTGAAAATTTCCACTTTATATATAAATTCCTTGAGCAATCCTGTAGTATCTGGGGTTGCCTGACTTTCACCTATGGCAGGCTTCCTGGATCACTTAGAATCTACTCTGCAGTAAAATTTAGTAAATACATCTTAGACACTTTTTTCATATTCTGGGTCCTTCAAGAGCTATGCCCATATAACATTTACCTAATCTTCAAGTTTTGGTGTTTATTTTCCATATGTCAAGCCAAATATTGCAGCTCATGAACCAGTAGAACCCATCCCTAGATAGCACATATTTCAGACAATGTAGACCACTTGATATGGAACTAAAATCTCTGCCAATTCAGACGAGAAACATCTTTGGGTAGCTCATACTCCAGGAAATGTGGTGCTAAAAGTTCTACCTGCAGAGCCTTTTATCCCTTCAAGGTCTCCTGGGAATGGTGCTCTATGGCTATAATTAATCTGTCATGATGTGGATATGCTGATGCTGGCATGTTTAAAAGAAGATAGACTTGCTTCCCTCTGTCAACTGCATCTAGGCAATTCTTCCATAAGTCTGAGAGAACTTGTACATTGACCCAATATTCTATAGATTGATCCCAATTCCACATTAGCAGAGATTTGGGGATTAATGTACATAATTTTTCATGGTATGTAAAACCCTCACATTTGTTTTTCTACAGAGTTAAACATATAACTTCTTAAGAAAAGTTTATCAGTATATATTGTTTGATCTATGAGTTTCTTCAAAACAATTCATATACATTTAAGGTGGGTTACAAACCTTCTAAAAGATAAGCTCCAATTAAGATACAGAGAGAAGTCTCTGTATAAGCCAGAGCTTCCCTGAGATCAAGACAAGCAAGTTTCAACATCACAAATTTTTCCTACTAGGCCAGACCCTGGGTGTCAATTCTAGGTATGCCAATATTTGGGCTGATTAAATTAAAAGATTAGCAAGTTGTGGATATTCCTACCAGTGTTCTTTACATCTGAGGGATCAGGGTTTTTGCTTTTAGGGCTTTAACAAATAATTAGATTTTTATATTTTTTATTGAAACAATTGTTATCTACAAAGTCCTTCATAGGTGAGTTTCAAATATACAGTTAGTCAGGGCCATTTCCACCACCACTGTCAACCTTCCTCCACCAATGGACCTAGAGTACATCCTATACTACAACCCCTTGCTCAATGACCTGCTAATGTAAGTGGGCCCTTTAAGTTTAGGTTGTTAAAGTTTAGGTTCCTTGATTTTATTACTGTTGACTTTGGCTTAAATATTTAGTTCTGTCCTTAATTATTTCCCAACCAATGCATCTGAGACCACTTGCCCTTGGCAAGTCTTTCTTTATTCCATTCTCCTTAGTTTTACAGAAAAATCTGACAATATGTGGTATACTAAAGTAACCCACATCCCAAGGTTTTTATAAGAAAGGTGGTATTCCCAATTTAAAAGATAAGAAATAAAAATAAAAGAAAAAATTTAAATTATGTGTAACTGGATTTTTGTTTTGCTTTGTTTGTATCTGTTTTTTTCTTTGGGTTTGGTATTTTATTGTTGTTTATTGCATAGGCACAGAAAAATATGGAAAAATAGTAAGTAAAAGCATTTGGCTTAAAAGCAGGGAGACCTTACCCATGAAGCATCTTGGCATAAAACCAACTACAGGCTCTTGGCATACTAAATTATCTAACCTCAAGTCTTTTACTGTGTACCCAGTAAAAATTCTTCCCAATCTCAGTTGTTGTGGTCAGGTTTATGTGGTTAGAGATTCTGGTTTTTGTACAGATCCTATGTCAAAGTTAAGAGGACATGGAACATCTCTGGTTTTATCTCACCATTAGGTGACAATGCAGGAAACCCTGCCCTGAAAGCAATTATTGCTGCTACCAAGTTGTCAGGGTGTTATATGAATCCACTGTGAAGTAAATTGATGCCAGGGCAGCATTAGGGTCTTCCCTGGTAGAAAGTCGATTCCTGGTGTTGGTGTGAAAAACTGTGTTGGTTCCATAGATAGGGTTCAAGGTTCAGGGCTGAGTGCTCAATATGCAATCTTCTGAAGCCTAAGCCAAGTCACTATGACAAATGTTAAGGTTATGAGGCCCTCTGCAATATAAAATTTATGTGTTCCAGGGCCGGAGAGATAGCATGAAGGTAAGGCATTTGCCTTTCATGCAGAAGGTCATCGATTCGAATCCCGGTATCCCATATGGTCCCCGTGCTTGCCAGGAGCAATTGCTGAACATGGAGCCAGGAATAACCCCTGAGCACTGCCGGGTGTGGCCCAAAAACCAAAAAAAAAAAAAATTATGTGTTCCAATCCCTATTAGATAACAACTTGTTCCCACATGTAAGGTTTCTCAATTTAATGTGCCTATACAAAAGGAACAATGCCACATAATGCATATGGGGGTAAAAACAACAAGCTAAACAATCCCAATAACCTGGTTCTAACATGAACTTTGTACCCAAGAGAAATGTGTCTACTAGAATTTCCTGCTAAATAGACTTAAAAGAAAGGAATGGGGAAAACTGCCGCTACATAAGAAAATAGACAATAATAATTATACCTATTAAGGAAATACATCTAAAGAAATATTTGAAGGAGATACACATATCCCCTCTAAGTCTTTTGAAATAGTCTGACGGGGAACATAATCCAGAGCACAGCTTCAGTCTGCAACATGGTCTTGTGGAGTATGAGAAATGACTCCCAGAGTCGCATATCAGAAAATGTCCTTGAGCTGGAGGTTTCCCAAAAACCGATTCTGGCAATAAGCAGAAGTCCATAGAGAATGGAGGTGGTGGAAAGGGGGCCACCAAGAGCAAATCAGCAGCAATGGCAGTGGCAATTTCTTCTCACGCTGAGACAAGGTGAATTGGAAATCTGTCTTTTTGCTTTGGGAGCAGGTTGGCAGCTGGTAGGGGTGGGAGAAATATTCTGGTTCCTGGGGAGTTAAGAACTGAGTGTAAAAAGTGTTAAATGGGGAAAAGAACAAATCTGGGGTGAGAGACTGAAGGGCTAGTAAAGTGGTAAGTAGAGGGAGGAAGGAGGGGTAATATATAACAGGGGGAAAGACAATATACAGCATAGACAGACATTATGTATATTACAGATGAACATTAGATAAACATTGAGGTGGCCAACACACACACACCACACACAGTTACTGAGGATTAATCCATGGGTTACAGTTGAACAGCTGACCCAGGGGCCAGAGTGATAGCACAGTGGTAGAGTGTTTGCCTTGCATGTAGCCAACCCACGATGGACCTATGTTGATGGATCCCTGGCATCCTATATGGTCCCTTGAGCCTCCCAGAAGTGATTTCTGAGTGCAGAAACAGGAGTAACCCCTGAGCACCATCCAGTGTGGCCCAAAAACAAAAGAAGAAAAGCTGGAATGGGTCAGATACTTAAAAATGATAAATCTGACAAATCAGATAGAAATGTTTTCCATTTTCTAGGCCAATCATCATTATAACCAGATTTTATAAGTCTCTTCTAAATTTTAACTAAAAGGACAGACTTTAATTATAAGGGGGAAATCTGTACCTGGGAAAAGCTTTCTTAACAACCCAGTGCTATTTCCAGGCCAAACCTTGGATGTTATTTCTAAGGTAAAAGATTAACAATTCACTGGAAGTCCTTTATGCAACAGATATGTCGCAAAACAAATATTCCTTTCATGTGAGAGTGAACAGGGTGTCAGAACAATAGGGCTCAGGAAATTTTATCAATAATTGTTATGAACTATCTAAATAGCTAATAATATTATTATAATAACAACTTCAGTATGTTTCTCTTGATGATTCTCTTATCTGTGATTTCCAGTTAATGAGATAAATGCTTGAATATATACATAGCACAGCAGAATGGAGATTCATATTTTGACCCACTTCTAGGGATACAAAAATACAATACAAAAATCCCTTCCTTACACCTATATTAATTTCAGCACTATTTACAATAGCCAGACTATGGAAACAACCAAGATGCCCTTCAACAGATAAATGGCTAAACAAACTGTGGAACATATACACAATGGAATATAATGCAGCCATCAGGAGAGCTGAAGTCATGAAATTTTCCTATACATGGATGTACATGAAATCTATTATGCTGAGTGAAATAAGTCAGAGGGAGAGAGATAGATGAGAATAGTCTCACTCATCTATGTGTTTTAGGAAAAATGAAAGACATTTTTGCAATAATTCTCAGAGACAAAGAGAGGAGGGCTGGAAGGTTCAACTCACTCTATGAAGATCACCACAAAGAGTGCAGTTATAGAAATAACTACATTGAGAACTATCATAACAATGTGAATGAATGAGGGAAGTAGAAAGCCTGTCTAGAGTACAAGCAGGGGTGGGGTAGAGAGGAGGGAGATTTGGGACATTGGTGATGAGAATGTTGTACTGGTGAAGGGAGATGTTCTTTACATGACTGAAACCCAACAACAATCATATTTTTAATCAAGGTGTTTAAATAAAGAACACAACATTTTAGGACAATGATAAGATAGCAGTAGGGCACTTGTCTTGCAGGAGAATTTCTACTTGTACCCAATAGTGCAGAATGCAAATAAGTAAATAGCTTTATATGTACAAATACAAAGAAATATGAAAATAGGAAACAATCCTTTGTGGTAAAGATTATCAGATAAAATGTTGGCATATTAAAGTTATGCCACAAATTGTACACTCAATCCCACAACATCCTCAAAACTCATAGGTATCCCAAGACTCATTGCAAAAACAGTGAACTCCAGGCAGGAAAACAATTTTTCAAAGCATAACCAGCAATGCTTAAGTTTAACTTACCATGCTTCAGTCTTGCATCACCTATATCATCAATGAACTGTAAACATACGGTAACTTTCCACACACACACACACACACACACACACACACACACACACACACACACACTCAAAACTCTCCTGACACTCCTAGGATAGGATAGGATAGGATAGGATAGGATAGGATAGGATAGGATAGGATAGGATAGGATAGGATAGGATAGGATAGGATAATGCTGTCAACTGCAATTTTGAGCCAGGTCTCGCTTGCACAGGGAGTATTGTGACAGAAATCACCAGACATCAAGGCCTGCTTCCACTCATCTATATATGCCCCGTCCCTTCCTGGATTAACTGAATTGCCTTCTTCTTTAGGTGTTTAGCAAACTGAGGAATTGGTCGCTCATCTCACAGAGGCACATAGATCTCCTAGTCCAGTCTGCATGAAAGGATTTTCCTAGGGAGTCCTCCAGCTTATTCGAAAATTTGCATGTTATGGAGAAAATGAAGGAAATGGGCCTCCCTTCTGCTACAGAACCTTTGGGTTAGGAATCCGAGACTGACCCAGGAAGAGCTGGAGCTGCAGTGGAGGTGAGAGCTGTGCTCCAAACTGCACTTTCCTTCTCCCTGATGATCCTCAGCCTGCATCTTGGAGTTGCCTTTGCTGGGGATGGAAATGAAGTGAAAACTGGGGGTAAAAAACAGCTGGCAAGGAATTTCAGCACGCAGACCTTCCAATACCAAAGCTTAACAGATGCCTCTAGATAAATTCTAGGAGGACACTTTTCCTCAAAGCCAGCCACATCCCCTTGGATGGCAACTTCATTTGTATAAGAATGTTGACTTGTTTGATTATTAGGATGAAAGAAAACAGTGTGGACTATTTGTTCAAGGCCAAGAGTCTTCAGGGCTATCTGAGTGTTGAATAGCAGCCCTGAATGAGGTAGGATGGTGATGGGATGGATGGGGGCTTTTCTCCTCCAGTCCAGGCCATGAGTCTCCAACTCTTCAGCAGGCGGATCTGAGTGTTCAGGATAGTAGCAGTGAAATGATCCACAGATAGGTTTCAGGAAACATCAGCTTTATTTATTCAAGGTCCCAGCCAACATGTGTGACCTATTATAACCTTTCAAGCCAGATTCATAATCAGCCCAGCAATCAATCTCTTTCAGTCATCTCTCCTCCTGCTGCTTCTCCCTCCATCTTTCCTCCCAATCCTTCCTTTTTTGTATCTCCCAAAGACCCCTTCCAGAAATGGGCAGGTTTTACTAGCAGGCAAGTTTACAAAGGAAGAATAGGAGAAGGGGGTCATAGATGCATGGCTACTTCAGCAAAAAACTACACTTCCAAATACTACCCGGAGGGCCAGAGAGCTGCTGGAACATCTGCATAAGGGGCAGATGTTACCCCTGGGGCCAGGCTTGGGCATGTGTCCGGCAGGAGGAACCTGGCCGAGGAGAAAGTGCCCCCGTCCCCAGTGAATCCCCTAGGCCAGTGGTCGGCAACCTTTTTTTTCAACTGAGCCAAATCTCGCCAAAACCACGATTGAAATTTATTTTGAAAGTCACACAGGGCGTGAACTGACAGAGGCTAGAAGCAGAGTCCTGACTCCTGGAGGGGCCGCCCAGCAAACAGAAGAGCCAAATTAAAAATGTAGAGCCGCCGGTTGCCGACCCCGCTACTCCTCGCACAGTCCACTGGGGACGTGGGGGCCTAGACAGATTAAAACGTAGCTTGCACCCACTCCCTAAAAATGTGGCTTCCCTGACCGGGAATCGAACCCGGGCCGCGGCGGTGAAAGCGCCGAATCCTAACCACTAGACCACCAGGGAGCTGTAAGTTCTCGCGAAGAAGGCTCCATGGGAAGGGCCAGACCGCGCCCTGCAATCCACACTTCCTGGGTGCGATTCCTTCACTAGCATGCAACTTTTTGGTCCGGTGGCGATGCTGCGAGCGCACAAGCTGCGGGCGAGGGAGCTTGGAGATGAAGAACCTGGAGATGGAGCCGGGTCGACCGGCGGCGTGCTAGGGAAACACTAAGTTTGTGTAAGGCTAGGTCGAACCCATAGAAAGCAAAGCTTGCGATCCGGGGTGGTGGAGTGGGGAGACATGAACCTATAATGGAGCAGGAGACAATAAAAAGATGCTAATACAAAAAGCTTTAAAAATGCCAGTTGGAATAAGCACACTCCGGTGTGCTTGACTCCTGCAATTTCCCCAGGTGTGGAAACTCGACTGCACAGCGTGTGATAGTGGGGTTCTGCGTGTGCGCTCTTATCTAATAAGTTAGTGTCAAGCAGAGATTTTTCATGCTTGTGATGTCTGTCATTTCTTCCCGTCCTCCCTAATCTGGTCTCTGAACTCTGCTACTTGTGCTGATCTCCAAACTGGAAAAAAAAAATTCCTTCAGTCAGCCAGTGAGTGCTTCTAGGGAGTTTTGATGCAAGCGATGACCCAATCTATAAAATTACTTAGGTATTATTACATACCCAGGAAGTGCTTTTTTTTTTTTTTAATATATATGATGGTGTCACTCGCAATTCTAGAATCATGGCAGGCCTGAGGGGCCTCAGATGCAGTTGATTGAATGCAGATAGGCCACATGCAGGTCAAGAACCACCAGTTTTACTACCGCTCCTGCCCTGAAATTTCTTTTTGTTTTTTGTTTTCATTTTTTGTTTGTTTTTCAATCAAACCTGGGGGCGCTCAGTACTCTTGACTGAGAGCTCAGAAATCGCTCCTGGTAGACATGGGGGACCATATGGGATGCTAGTATTCGATCCATAGTCTGCCCTGTACCAGCTACGTGCAAGGCAAATGCCCTACTACTGTGCTATATTTCTCTGGCCCCCTTCTTTTTGTTTTTTGAACGTGATTGATTGG
>PVKC010029011.1:0-15226 GCA_004027635.1 Crocidura indochinensis
ATTCACAGAATGTGGGAATTACTTCCATTGAAACTCAGCCAACCAACTTAGGAAATTCTATGTTAGGGTCTACCAATGCAGCTCTAAGAACAAATGGTTTTGGGGATCAAACCTGGGACCTTGCTTATGCAATACAGACCCTGACCCTCGAGTGATCTCCCCTCTCATGTTTAATTTTTAAGGTACTTCCAAACTATTTGCACTGCTGATCCACCATTGTGCAAGGTCCTATTTATCCACACCTTCAACAACGCTTGTTATTCTTATTTGTTTTGGGAACAAGAGCCATCCTAATCTCTGTGAAACAATATCGCATTATGGTTTTAATTTTCATTTTCTTAGTGATTCATGATCTTGAGAAATTTCTCCAAAGAAGATGTAAGATTTGAATATAAGCATAGTAAATGATGCCTTTCATGATCTTTGTCCATTGAAAAATCTGCTTTTCACATTAGAAAATGAAACAAAAATGATCACTAATACTAATTTTATTAGTTCTTTTCTTTTTGAACCTCACAACAAAGCTGAAAAGCTAGTAGAGTGGATATCGCTATTAATATTCATTCCTAATACAGATTTCTTCCCAGTGCTTTCCAATTAGTGCTAGGAAATACAATGGTTTTTGATCTATGATCTTTATCTTTAGAAACTTTCTACACCTGGGCTTTTGACACAGAAAAACAGTTGAATTTAATGCATCGGGGTAGATTGGTTAAAATGACAATCATTAAAGAACTTATTTGTTAAAAATTAAATGCTTGATCTATTAATGTGTAACTGTCTCTACATTAAGGTAAGTTCTTTTTTGATTATGGTTAACTGGAAAATGTGATTTATTGATTTTTCTGCTCACTTTATTTAATTTTTTTCCTTTAGCTGGGGAGCACACCAGAAGTGCTCAGGGATTACCCAAGGTAGGACTAGACACTTTCTGAGGTAATGGGAATCAGCTATATGCTAGACAAACTTTCTATTGTACTATCTCTCTGATCCCAATTTGCTGCACATTTTAAATAAGGACAAATCTTAACCTAAAGAATGAACTTTTCCAATGTGAGATAAGGGAAGTCAAAGTAACTATGGATACTATTTTCCCTGTGCTAAACATCAGAGTACTTGGTGACGTTGCAGTACAGTACAATAGATGTTAATATCGTGCCCCAAACCAAATGGTTTTCAGATCAGCCTCCTGGATGCTCAGATATTATTTTTTTTCTTAGAGTTTAGACTCCTCCAGTATACTGTCAATTGAGATAAATAAAACATTTTAAAAAGCTACTTTTATGTGGTGAACTACATGGCAGGATTAGGATGAGTGTTAGGCAATTTCCCTTGGTGATTTGGAAAACACTGTGTCTTGTTTAGTCGTAGAAGTTGAAGTAAATGGGAGCCAGAGAGATGGCATGGTTGTCGGCATTTGCCTTGCACTTGGCTAACCCAGGACAGACCACGGTTTAATCCCCGACATCCCATCTGGTTCACCAAGCCAGGAGTGATTTCTGAGTGCATAGCCAGGAGTAACCCCTGAGCATCACCAGGTGTGACTTTCCCCAAAAAATAAGGTTGGAGTAAATGGATGTGATAGCAGAGATACTGATGCAGGTAGATCGCATTGAATTTTAATTTAGTAACATCTAGCATATTATTAATGTCAAATTCATGAGTGTTATTAATTCCAATACTAAAAATATTGTATTTGTTTAGTAAATATTAACTGAGCAGTTATTGTGGTTACTGTGTTCTGGTGTGAGATCTACTGGGACTATAAAGATGAATCAGGCAGGATCTTTGTCCTCAAGAGTTTATGCTTCTGTGGTTGTAATTTTTGGTGTGAGATACTAAGTAAGTGGCAAAACATGAAGTGGGGAGGGGCACAGTGTCCCCACACACATGCACTGAGCCATTCTAATGCTCCCATAGAGGAATGCATAGCATACAGCAGAATGTGGTATCACTGGTTTCATCTAGACTAGAGTAAGTGGTAGACTTCCCCAACTGACTTGGGATATAGGCTGGATAAGTCAAATATTGGCCACCTAGACCCCAGCTAACGAAAAATGGAGCAGGCCCTGTTTGAAGATTTGCCAAACAATTTATTATAACTGATAAGGGACCTGGGAAAGACTATATAGGGTTTTCTACCTGTACACTTGAATGAGGTTTAGAAATTATTGGGCATTGTATGTGAAGACGCTGGTGTGGAGACAGAGGGGAATCATTGCAGGGTTTTATTTTTTATTTTTCACAGTTACAAAGTTGCTTATGATTGACCTTCAGTTCAATGATGTACCTGTGAGAGTTATTCTGAGCTTCTCAGCTTGCAGTTTCGCACAAGAAATCAGAGTCAAAGTACATTTTTTGGCCAAAGGGGTTGAGTAGTATCTTGAATCTTTTGTTTGTTTGTTTTTATTTTGTCTTTGGGTCACACCCGGATATTCCTGACTCTGCGCTCAGAAATCCCTCCTGGAAGGCTCAGGGAACCATATGGGATGTTAAGGATCGAACCACCCATCATCAGTCCTGGTTCAGCTGCGTGCAAGGCAAGCGCCCTGCCGCTGCGCCATCTCTCCAACTTCAGCATCTTGGATCTTACTGAGTCAGCCAAGCTCCTTCTCTGCTGCTTTCCCCTGTCACTTTTATTAGTCAGAGTTTAACATAAATCAAGTTCAGGGTTGACATAATTAAGGGTACTTGTGCTAATTAACTTAGAAAAGATGAAAAGAAAAGTAAAGTTATTTTACATGTGTATGACAATGATACAATACCCTTTACTAGTACACATCCCCTACCACCAGTGTCTCCAGTTTCCCTCCCTATCTCCCTCCCCGTTTCCTTCTCCCCTACTTTCCTCTAACAGAGAGGTTAGACTCTATGTTCCTCTCTTTCTTTCTTTCTCTCCTTTCTCACCCTATCCCCTCTTATCTCCCTTTAGAAACTGTAGTTCGCAATACTGTTACCTGAAGGATTATCATGCCTATATTACTTTTTCTCCTTTTAGCACCCAGGTTTTGACCAGAATGATCTTTTCCAATTATCATTTTCATAGTAGCACCCTTCTCTGTCCTAACTGCATTCGCCCACTCTTTGTGGCAAGCTTTCTACCACAGACAAGCCTGTCTCTGCTGTCTCTGGGTATTAATACCATCCTATCATTTTTTACCAATATCTCACAAATCAATGCAGTTATTCTATCTCTCTCCCTCTGACTCATATAGCTCAGCATATTTCATGACTTAATTTTTCCTAATAGCTGCATACTACTTTATTGTGTAGACGTACACAGTTTCCTTAGCTGCACATCTGTTTGGAGGTATTTGAGTTGTTTCCAGATTCTGGCTATTGTAAATAGTGCTGAGGTGAGCATAGGAATGTAGAGGCCTTTTTTTACATTGTGTATTTTGGAGGGCTCCTAGGATATATGCCTAGGAGTGGTGTAGCCAGATCATAGGCAAGCTCAGTTTTTTGACTCTTGGTGATATGTGCAAGTCTCTGTGGTATGAGATGATATCTCATTGTTTTGATTTGTTATCTCCCTGATAATGATATGAAGCATTTTTTCATGTGCCTTTTGGCCATCTGTATTTCTTCTTGAGGATACTTCTGTTCACCATTTTGGGAAGAGATGGGATTGGATGTTTTTGATAGGATTAGATGGTTTTTTTTTTCTTGTACTCTGCCAATACCTTATATATCTTTGTGATTTCCGTTTTTTTCTTGCAACAATTTTTGCTTCTGATAGTGAGAATTGGATGATCAATAATCATACTCTGGGTTATATTTGGAGTATGGTGTTTGACTCTGTTCTAGGTAAATCTACTGCGATAGTCAGAAATTGAAATATAAAATAGATTGATTTTTATAATTTATTTCATAAAATTTTATTTTAATTTTTGGACCACACCTGGCAATGTCAGGGTTTACTAGCTCTACATTCAGGGATTAGTCCTGGTGGACTCATACTTGTACAGGTATGTATAAGGCAAGCACTCTACCTGCTGTAATATCACTCTAAACTGAAAAAAAATGTGAATTTTAACTCTTAATCCTTTGCAAACAGGAGATGAATATGGAATTTATTAGTGCCAGGTATTAGTATTTATTGTGTAATCGGGCATTTTATAATCTCCTTAGAGATGTGAACAGCGATAAGTAAGAGAAATAGTCAATAGACTAGTAGGTAACCCAAAAGCCAATTTAGCTATATATCATTTTATTCATTAAGTCAAGTGTTAAAAAATTATATAAATTTTTCAGCTTTTGTTGCTTTAAGGAAGACTTCCAGGAAATTTTAATGACCCACAATAGGTTTGTGGACTACAGATTGAAGAACTAATCCATGGAAAACACACATGTTCTATTCTGCTGTATTACAGAAATGAACTTATACACAAAGTTCTTTAAAATCATCTCACTTAAATGAAGACACAACATTTCTCTAATATTAAGCAGGTGTACAGTTGCAGTACTAAGACAAATAGCCCACTGCTATTCTAGTCTATCTTTGATGAGCCACATACTTTCTTAAGACATCAAATAGTAAACAAAATAAAAATTATACCTGCCACTTTATCTTTCAGATTTAAGCCTCTTTTCCCCAGCTCCAACTCTGCTGCCTGTACAGAACCATTGACAATATTTTCCCTCCTAGAAAACAGTCTAAATTCTTTCGCCTCTAGATATTGCCAAGGATGTTTTTTGTGTTGGATTTAATTTTACTTAATTTTTAATGTCTATTTTATTTATTTTATATTTCGGTTCAATCATTCTTCATTTGCTGGTGACTGTGGGGGTGATGATAGTCTGGGGGAACCTGAAATAATTCAGATATCTATGGGTTTATGAATGTCTTTTGTTTTTATTTTGTTTGTGGGCCACCCTGATGACGCTCAGAGGTTTTCCTGGCTATGTGCTCAGAAATCGCTCCTGGCTTGGGGAACCATACGGGATGCCGGGGGATCAAACTGCGGTCCATCCTAGGCTAGTGTAGGCAAGGCAGACACCTTATTGCTTGCACCACCGTGACCCCTATGAATGCCTTTTGAACAAAATAGTCATTTTTTAGACATGTCTTGGGTCAGCAGTGTTTATACTAGGAATACAGATCAACAGTCCATATAGTACAGTGGAAGAAAGAATAATTTTGAACAAATGGTTTAGAGCATTTAAAAAATCTGAGACCAGAAAATCAGGGAGAAAAGTATTCAAGTTCCTTGGTAAATCATCATTGGTGAGGGTAAACTGTGAGGAAAGGCTTTCAGGGTTAGATTGTACATAGAGCATTCCTAAAATAATCATAATATTTAAGTCTAGAATACTAAGCAATATGGTAATGAGCACTGTAAGAGGAGTCTACCTATGATGATACCCTGGTATCATCTACTATGTCTTGATCACTCAAGTGCCTTTCCTGAAGGCAAAATGAAAACATAGGCATTGTGATATAAAAGTAAACTAGCTTGAATTGAAATTGCAAAAATATACTCAATGAATGAGCACTATAGTAAAAGTCCATGGCATGCAATTGCCTAGTCCAGTGGTACCTGTGGACACAAAGATTAGATCATACGATGGTAGTGAGTGAGAGAAATAGAATGCCGGTCTCATATATAGACAGGGGTTGGGGAGGAGGGAGATGGGGGACATTGATGGTGAGAATGCTGCACTGGAAAGGTGGGGGCTGTCTTTTTAATAATTAAAATCCAATAACAAACATGTTGGTAATCATGATGCTTAAATAAAGATATTAAGTAAAATTAAAAATGATTAGATCATATTAACAGGCATAATCAAATGGAAAATGAGTATTTAATCAAGATTACAATGAGCACTGTATTTCAAGTTTATAGTTTATTCAAGATATAGCACTGTAATACAAAACTAGGATGACCAACCTATCTATATCTACAAGTTAAATATTTATTATTGATATATTATAGTTAAGAAACTAAAACATTCTTATAGTGAGCACTATAGTGAGAGTCTATGGCTTCCAAAGGCATTCTGCACCTGTTTCTGGGGATAAAAACATTAGAACATTAATGTAGACATCTATAAAGAGCAGTTGATTGAATATATGCTCAATCTAAACAGCACTATCCAGTGATGCAGGTGTCTTTGGAGTATAAAAGAGAATATAAGTTTTTGTGTTTCTCTTCTTCTACTCTGTTTTCTTCTCCTCACTATATTCTGGAGACTATGGTATGCGAGGCATCTACTGTTTAGATCATTGTGTTTCTTTGTGCAGTTATTCTAAATACCACATATATGTTGTATAATACTGTATTTATCCTTCTTCCTTTAGCTTACTTCATTTAGCATAATATCTATAATTTCCATGCATGTTGCTGCAAATTGCATGATTGCATTATTCCTTACAGCTATGCAGTATTCCATTGTGTATATGTACCACATCTTCATGATACACTCATCTGTTGTTGGAAATCCAAAGGGCCTAAAGCAAATGGAAATCTTTCAGTTTTTCACCATTAAGGATAATGTTGACTGTGGGTATTTTTTTTTTTTTTTTGGTTTTTGGGCCACACCCGGTGACGCTCAGGGGTTACTCCTGGCTATGCGCTCAGAAGTCGCTCCTGGCTTGGGGGAACCATATGGGAAACCGGGGATGGAACCGCAGTCCGTCCTAGGCAAGGCAGGCACCTTACCTCCAGCGCCACTGCCCGGCCCCTACTGTGGGCATTTTAATGATAACTAGTTCTATCTTGAGGAAGGTTCCTTCCACACCTATTTTGCTGAGGGTTTTCTTCATGAATGGGTGTTGAATTTTGTCAAATTCTTTCTCTGTATTGATTAATATAATCATGTGGTTTTTATTCTTTCATTTACTGATTTGGTGTATGATGTTGATTGATTTGCATATATTGAAATTTCCTTGCATCCCTGAATTGAAACTCACTCGGTCATGATGCACAATCTTTTTGATGTGTTGTTGAGATCAGTTTGCTAAGATTTTGTTAAGGATATTTGCATCCATGTGCATTGGTGAGGTTGGACTATAGCTTTCTTTCTTGGTGGTATCTTTTTCAGCTTTGGGAATGAGCATGATATTAGATTCCTATCTTTTCTTTTTATATTTTTTGTTTGTTTTTTGTTTGGGGGCCACAACTGTCAGTGCTCTCAGGAGTTACTCCTGGCTCTACACTTAGAAATCACTCTTGGCAGGCTTGGGGGACCATATGGAATACTGGGGATTGAACCTGAGTCTGTCCTGCATCATCCACATGCAAGGAAAATGCCCTACCGCTGTGCTATTGCTCCATCCTTGGATTTCTATCTTTTAGAGATGTTTTGGAAGAGTCTAAGGATAGTCAATGGTAGTAACTATTCTCTGAATGTTTGATAAAATTCACCTCTAAATCCATTTGGTCCTGGATTTTTATACTTGGGGTGTTTCTTAATTACTGTTACTTAATTACTTACTTGTGATTGGCGTGTTTAGGCTTTCTACTTCTTCCACATTAAGTATCAAGACATGATATTGATCATGATTGAGTTGATTTTTGATCTCTGTAGCACTGTAGTCTGATAAAGTTCTTGGTATAATCCTTGTTTGTGACTTTATATAAGTTAGACTTGTGTCTTAAAATGTGGTCTGTCCTATAGAAGGTTCCAGGTGTACTTGAGAATAATATGTATCCAGCTTTTTGAGGATGAAAGTCCCATATAGAACCATTAGTCCTAGTTCTTTTAGTTTCTCTTTTAGGGCTCTTATGTCTTTGCTAGTGTTCTGCCTAGTGGATCTGTCTAGTGGAGAAACGGTATTGAAATATTCCACTATTGCCACATTTCTGACCATATGTTTCTCTAGTTTTGTGAGCAAAAGCCTTACATATTTTGCTGGCTCTACATTTGGTGCATAAATGTTGATCAGAGTTAATACTTTGTGGTCTGCTGTTCCTCTGATCAGTAGTTAGTGTTCATTTTTGTAAGTACTTTCTTGAGGTTGAATGCGATTTGGTCTGATATAAGTAGGGCTGTCCCAGCTTCCTGCCTTCCCCCCAAGCTTATATAATTGTCTTCCATCTTTTTTCTTCATCCTTTCTTTATCCTGAACTTTTAGGTGTGTTTTCTGCAAGCATCAGATATCTGGATTTTGTTTCCTGATTCAACTCTACTCTGTGCCTTTGATGGGAGAGTTTAGTCCATTGACATTTAAGGAAAATTTTGACAGAGAGGGCCATTATATTGTGTAGGGTTGTTATTGTTACAATTGGGTATGTGGTTTATGTAATTGATGTTACTTTTGGATTATGCCCATAAAAATGACTTCTTTTAAGAGATAAAAAAGAAGCATATATAATTTCTGACTGTTAATGCATTGCTTGTTCAGTCTTTTCCAATACTTCATGCTGCATGGTGGTTCAGATAGTAGTAGTAATTTAGATTAGTTAGGTATATTTAAGAGTGATCTCTTCAGTGGTAGGAATGTTGCACTGGTGAAGGGGAGTGTTCTGTTTATGATTGAAACCCAATTACAATCATGCTTATAATTATGATGCTTAAATAAAGATTTTATAATTAAAAAAGAGTGCTCTATTAGTTTTAAGTTGGCAGTATATCTCAATTCCTCTGAATTTGTCATTTTTCAACTATTGACGCTTATTAAAAGTTAGGAGTCTACTTACAAAAGGGCTATGTTTTGTAGACATTTTAGTCGGTGAATGAAAATCGGTTTACATGAGAAATGCTAACTCTTCAGTGGTGAGCATATTAAAAAAAAGGTCGACTAGGTGTCTCATCCATGTCTGATCATGCTCATGGTAATAGCTGACATTTAGTGTGTGTGTGTGTGTGTGTGTGTGTGTGTGTGTGTGTCCGTCCAAACAAGTGAAAGTATCAGGTTCCTTTCTATAAAAAGTCAATACTGCTTATCTTTCCCGAGGGCATAGTAAAGCTCCTTTCACTGTGGCTTGCTGCCTGGCTTTCAGTGGATATAACTGAAGCCTAAGGTGACAAAGGACAGGTATGAGCCTGTTCAGAGAACCAGCTTCGTGCTCCACCTGCAAGAGCAGTCATTCGTCGTCATAGGTTCTCAAAGAAGTTGCTGACTTCCACGCCTCACTCCTTGCCCTCCTCAACTAAACTTAGATCAGTGGTGGAAAGACCCAAAGAGTCCGTGTAGGCTTGTGGGAAGGTCCATGTCTCCATTAAGAACAAAAAGATTCTGTACCATGAGAACTGTATGACCTTTGTGTCTGGGATCGGAGCTGATCTTCCTGAGACCGATCTTAAGGAGAACAAATATGGAACCAACTGTGTTTCTGATTTGTTTCTTAATTTTAATAAGACTCAGAATTTAAATTACTTACTGCAGAGTTCAAGATCATTACAAGAATATGTTAATGAGGGCTGGAGTGTTAGCACAGCAGGTAGGGCATTTACCTTGAATGTGAATCAGGTTCAATTCCCAGCATTTTTGAGTGCAGAGCCAGGAGTAATCCCTGAACACCACTGGGTAAGCTCCCCAAAAAAGAATATGTTAATGATTACAACCTTAGCCTTATGTATTGGACATAAGAATAGAAAGAAACTGGAAAAATACTAATAGTATTACTGTATCTATTTGAGTATAACGTGCACCCATGTATAACGCACACCCTAATTTTTGGTTAAAAATCGGTATAAGGGACCCAGAGAGATAGCACAGCGGTGTTTGCCTTGCAAGCAGCCGATCCAGGACCAAAGATGGTTGGTTCGAATCCCAGTGTCCCATATGGTCTCCTGTGCCTGCCAGGAGCTACTTCTGAGCAGACAGCCAGGAGTATCCCCTGAGCACCACTGGGTGGGGCCCAATAACTAAAAAAAAAAAAAAAAATCGGTATAAAATTTTGTTTCACACCAGGCATTGTAATTGACAAAAAAAGTTGTTGGACACATGTGCCATGATAAAAATCATTTATGAACAACGTAAACTGGTATAAACACGATACTGAAATTGAATGACCGATAACAATATTTATTTAAAATGCTTCCAACAAAGATTCGTCATACTAAAGAGTTGTCTCCATTCTTCTCAAGTTAATTTTTCATCAGTGTTCCAGTTGGCAGGAACATCTGTTTCTCCTGAGTCTGAATTCCACAGTAGGTCATCTTCTGTGCCGTCCACTTGATTGCTGATGCCTGTCGTCAAAAAACTCTTGGTGATCATTTCTGTTGGTATGTCTTACCAGGATGTTTAAACCAAACCAGAATGCAGTGCGGACTCCCAATTCACCTGCACCCTCATTGGACCGACCGCCACTGTCACCCCACCCCAGCCCTCATTTAGAATGCTCATCCAAACTTGGATTTCTTTTTTGGGTAGACAATTTTGCGCCGTATACTCGAATAAATACGGTAGCATCTTAGGCGTGGAATTTCCTTTGATTCAAATTGTAATTCCCAAATAAAAGGTTGCTTATGCTGCTTTTACAATTTACAACTCTTTTCTAAATTATTCATGAGCACCCAGAAGAAATACTGGGCTCTCATATATACAACAAACAAGTCTGCTGTTTGCTCTACTAGAAAGTGTTTTCACGTCTCTTTCAAAATGGTTTTAACCATAATAAAGGATTGGTGTGTTTTACATCTGTAAAATCCTACAGAAATTAACTATCTGAATGAAATGATCAAATTTTAATCCTAATTTTGATGCCATGAGTAGATACTTGTTCATATTTTACTGATAAGGTTATTGCAGCTTGGAAAAGTTGACTGATTCTCCTGAGATTTGCAAAATTATTAAAGGAGAAAAGCTAGTGCTTGAGCCCCAAGGTTGCACTCTTCAGATCTTTTTCTCATCAGAAAAAAAAAAAAAACAACTGACACATATAAACACACCAGATTGTCTCTTTTTAGAATAAAATTAGGAATATTTCTCAGAACTAATTGGAGGTTTACTGTGGAAATGAACAGAAAGATGAATATTGGCTATTCGGAGATAATGAAAACAATTCTGTTCTCCAGGAGTTTGGATTCTGGACAGGATGAGAACATACTGGTGAATATAGCTAATAAAGATATATAGTTAATTTTACAGTGTTTGAGATGTGATAGCAGCTATGGAAAAGAAAAGTTGGATAAGAAACTAGTGATGTTGCAATGGCAAAGAATTGCTATTGTCACAAACTCACTATGAATGTGACAGTTTAAGCAAAACAAAGAAAAAATAGATAAGGAAATGATGAGGAAGGGATTATTCAATTTAAAGTCTCGTAAAACAGAGAGGATGTGGTGTAGTCTGTAACAGAAAAACAAGCAGTAGCTAGAAGAACATAGAAAACTAATGTAAAATGAGTTTTTTACCTGCACTCTAAGGATCTCATAGTTCTTAGCATAAGTCCCTGGATAGAATTCAGAGATCTAGTCATTTGTTGTGAACCACACAACAAATGTTTGGGCCACACACAGTTGTGCTCACAACTTAATCCTGGATTTCTGCTCAGGGATCATTTCTGGTGGTACTCATGAGATCATATGTGCTTCTGGGGATCAAGCCTAAGTCAGTTGAGTGGAAGGTAAAAACTTAAGCCACTAGATTATTCCTCTGCTGTTTAAGAGATTGTTATTTTAGTCCTGAATGTGGGCCAGAAGCCTCATAATTTAATAAAAGTGTGACCTTGTTAGCAATAGAAATCACAGGTAATCATATTAGAGTTGTTTAATGGAACTTAAAATGAGTTCTATTCATTACCACTTCAAATTCATTTCTAGTTATATATGAAATTATTGTAATTCTTATAAACATTTTAGAATAGAAAACATTTACCATAAATTTTCTTTCATTATTCAAAGAAAGAATCGGTAGACTTCATGAACTCCCAAAGGGATCCATGTACCAAAAGAAAAGGGATTTGAAAAATCTCAAATGACCAACATTGTGAAGCCAATGTAAAGATGTAAAGTATTGTCTGATAGGTAGAGTGAAATGAGCCATTAGAAAAGTTTGAGTGGAGGCATAATAAGATTTTTATAATGTTGGAAAAGCTAGCCCTGGCTGCTGTGTTTATTAAAAGATGGGAGGAAGGAAAGTTTAGGCAAATGAACCTAGGATCTCAGTTACTACATTATTGTGACCATTAAGACAATAGATTGTACATGTCCAGAGGAATAGAAGATGGTGTTAAAGACTATGATGATAGCGATAGAGATCAAAACAGTGTAAATTATTTGTCTTCTGGGTTTATTATTACAGAGGTAATCAATCGATATTTTTTTCGATAGGCTGGATGTGAGGAAAAACTGTCAGGATGTCACAGTTATTTATTTGACTAAGAGAAAGATGGAATTGTGAACCAAAAATTATATGGACTGAACTTAGTAGGGCAAATCTGGCATAGATTCTCCTCCCTCCCTCCCTTCCTCCCTCCCTCCCTGCCTCCCTTCCTTCCTTCTTCCCTTCCTCCCTCCCTTCCTTCCTTCCTTCCTTCCTTCCTTCCTTCCTTCCTTCCTTCCTTCCTTCCTTCCTTCCTTCCTTCCTTCCTGTATAAGAACTTTAAGAGTAGACTATGTACCTTATTTTTCTGGGTTCAAATCCTCACTATTCTTTATTTCCTCTGTGAAAGAGGAAAGTACCAAACCTCTCTGTGTCTTGGGTTCTGTTTTTCTAATATGGGGTTGAAATAATAACTCTTATATAAAATTTTTCAGCAGGATTGAGACTTAGCATTTCATCTCATGTGTAGTGTACATTGCCCACATCTGAAATTCATGTGTTTTATAATTGATACACAATAATGGGAAGTGTTTTTTTAGTTGCACACAAATACTGATGTGTCAGCGTCAAAAATGTCTCATATTTGAGGAAATGTATTTAGTAGAGCCTTGACTATGGCTCGGGAATAGAAAGTGCAACATAAGTGTTACCATTTAGTTCAATAATCACAACCATTTCTGCTAACACCACGAAACCCATAAAATAGATTTATTGGGGCTGGAAAAATAGTATAGCAGATACTTGCTTTGCATGAGAACAACTCCGGTTTCATGCCTGATACCACATATGGTCCCCTGATATTTTCAGTATTGATCCCTAAGCACAGAGCCAAGAGTAAAACCCTGAGCCCTGAGTGGGTATAGCGCCCAAACAAGAAAATTAAAAAGGAATATATTAATTGAAACACCTTTATTTTATGGGAACTCTTAAAAGCAAAATGAAATGATGCCAAAGGTGTCAGAAAACTGCAGTGACCTTTCCTCTTTGGACATTAGAGGGATGGAGTGTGTTGTTTTCAAGTCACTTAACCCTGACCTCTGTCAGTCATAGTCTCTTTCATATAGGGACCATAAGGAGGGCTCACTCCCCATTCTCCTTTTCCTCCCTTCTAGTGGCGTTCCTTTCCACGTTAGTCACCTAATACTGTGTTTACACCTGGGCCATCTATTCGTTCAAGAGACCTTTAGCTTCGAAGTGATAAGACATCTACTTTCTGTCCACACCTTTTCTCATTCCATTTTTTCTTCTAAATTCTCCAAAATGCAGCCCCTGACTCTGCGTGTAGCTCCAAGCACCATTCTTGTCTCTCCTAAGAATATCTTAGGGCATTGAGATTGTTTGATACATGATCTCTAACATGTCATGGACATTGTCTTTCATGTATTCACCCTTGGCTTCCTACTAAACCATCTGACCGAGTCCCAGCACTAGAGAGATACAAACATAAACTGTTAGAGAGATAGAATACAGTCAAGATTCTATGGATTGTAGATAGCACAGTGGTAAGGCTTTTTTTGCCTTGCAGGCAGCCGACCCAGGAGGGACCTGATTCGATTCCCAGTATTTCATATTGTCTCCCAGTCTGCTGGGGGCAATTTCTGAGTGCAGAAGTCAGAAGTAGCCCCTGAGCACCTCTGGGTGTAACCCCAAAACCAAACTACCAATACATATTTAAATAAAGTTTAAAAAAATAAAAAAATAGATTCTAGCATTAGGATAAGGGGTCACTAATGACAAAGGGATGAGGTACTCCCTGCTGCTCATTGGCTCTAATTGTGTTCTTAGTTAACACTTTCCTGCACTTGGCATTATTAATTTTAAAGTATTTTCCCCCTACTCTGAACTTCTTCTTTTCCATTTCCTTGAATGTTAAACATTTGCCCCTCATTTAAAAGTCATGAAGTAGAGTGGAAAATGCATTAGAAGTCAGAAATCCAGACTCTGCAGGACAGCTGTGTGTGTGTGTGTGTGTGTTGTAGTCATAAAATTGTTTTCACCTGCATGTTGATCTGGATTTCTCAGTCATAAAGCTAGTGAGTCATCTTCTTGGGATATTAGTTTCTTCCTGTGTGCTTTTACGGAGTAAGTAGGAGAGAGAGTTTGGTATAAGTGAACTCTTGAGATAATAGGATTTGCATTTTTACAATTTGCAGGGTTTCTTTTGAGAGGAGTTTTAATTTGCAGAGACTGTTTTAAGAAGCATCCTGTTCTGCTCTTTTGCACATCCTTTTTTGGGGGGGTGGAGAGATAGTATAGTGGATAATGCACTTGCTTTGCATAATTCAGGTTTGATCCCCAGCATCACATCTGGGCACTGTCAGGAATGATCTCTGGGCACAGAGTCAGGAGTGTGTCCTGAGTACCACTCGGTGTTCAAAAAACTGAAGAAAAATTTTAATGAAAGGATATTTTAATAAAATAAAATTTTAATAAAATTATCACTTGGAATGACAAAATTATCTATCTACTATTTTGTTAATTTTGAACTTATGAAAATGGTTTCTCTGGGGTGAGTAAATGAGAAATGAAATTTCAAGAATAGCTTGTTTATGTGATAGTTTATCAGAAGTCACTCCTGAACCCATACTAAGGCTCTTGGGGAAGAAGTCTGGGTTTTCCAACTGGATTCAACTCTAAGAATTAGTGGGGGGTCTAAGGTTTACAAGACCTGTAATATGGCTGCTGCAATAAACTGAATATAGCTATGAAATGAGCTGATAGTCTTCACTGTTTTCTCAGGGTGTGGGTTCAGGGAATACAACTAGAAAGCAACTGGGCCTCTTCAGATTTGCAGGAAAATGCTATCACCCCAAAGATGATGTTTTTGTTTTCCTTTCCCTCAACTCTTACCTGTCATTTCCTCTATGTGGTCCCAAGATTTAAACATTATTCCTGGATGTTAGACCTTTAGAAGAGCTACCGTAGGGCACAGCAAGAGTCCATTCGTGTCTATTTGTTCTTGGTCCAATGTAAACTTTTGTAGCCTCAGCAGGTTGGAGTAGAGGAGAGTTT
>PVKC010029012.1:0-15357 GCA_004027635.1 Crocidura indochinensis
GTGCTTTTGCCTAGTGACACAAATTCTATTTGATAGATAAAGAAACTGAGAGTTGGAAAAGCGCAGCGATGCCTTCCCCAGCTGCACTCTCTCACTCATAGATACACTCTTACACTTACTCTCGCTCACACTTGTACACAGACTCACCCTTACATAGATACTTAATTTGGGGCGGAGAGATAGCATGGAGGTAGGGCATTTGCCTTG
The DNA here is from genome assembly GCA_004027635.1 of Crocidura indochinensis. Taxonomy (NCBI): domain Eukaryota; kingdom Metazoa; phylum Chordata; class Mammalia; order Eulipotyphla; family Soricidae; genus Crocidura; species Crocidura indochinensis. The sequence continues at coordinate 208 of PVKC010029012.1, forward strand.
CATGCAGAAGGACGGTGGTTCGAATCCCAGCATCCCATATGGTCCCCAGAGCCTGCTAGGAGTGATTTCTGAGCGTAGAGCCAGGAGTAACCCTGAGCGCTGCCGGGTGTGATCTCCCCAAAATAAATACTTAATGTATGCATACTCATAAACATACGCACGCACACTCACATATTCACACACACAGGTACATGCACACACCCTTCATCTGTGCAGTGAGAGCATGGAGGCTCTCCCCATATGCCCGGAGCCCATATGCTTACCTTTAGGCCGAATGACCTCCTGAGCAGAGCCTGCAGGCACCTCAGAGAATGTGAGAGACTGGCTGGAGCGAGAGGCCAGAGGCCATTATGCCGACTAGGACTACTACCACAAGTTCCAGATTGTCAGAGGAGATGACATTTGAGCAGAGCCCTGAGAGGCAGGGGCTGTCAGCCCAGAGACAAGCTTGTAAGAGGGGAGGCACATTAGGGGAGTGATGTGAAGGACCCCCCCCACCCCAGTCACCAGGAACCTAGAAGTCCCCCATGATTTTGAAATTGGTGCAGGAAGATACTTGTCTTCGCCGGGGAGGGAAGTGGGGGTCACAGTCAGGGGAGGGCTATTGTGGGTGGGTATTTGGGGACACAGAAGGCTGTTGATTACTGAGGACTGTAGTAGGTCCTCAGTACTCAAGCGGCTAGGATGGATCAATAGTTTTGTCTCCTGGTCTCGATCAGACCCCCCTCCTTGACTCTCCCACTGCACTGGGCATGCCTCAGTGCTCGAAGGGGCCCAAGAGAAGGACAGAGAGGGATGCTTTTGTCCTGCCTGGAATTTTCAAGAATTTTGGCATTTCTGATCAGTGAGGCAGACCTGAACTGTTTAGAGGGCTTTGGTCCTTCATTTGCTTCTCCCTGTCTTGACCCCAGCAGGGAACTTGGCCCTTTCTCTGCCTTTAGCTCCCTGGCATGGCTCACACATGGTGTTCGTGGATCGTGGTTCTCACTGCTACTGGAATGGAAGAGGCTTCTTGAGTGGGTCTCAGGTGGTCTGGGGAACCCATGTTAATTCTCAGCCATTTGTGCCAGTCATTCAAGGTAAGGGCTCAGGGTTCAGTGCTCTTCAGGCCCTGCACTGCAGGGGATGGACAGGCCCCTCAGGGGTGGTCAGGGCCCTCTCAGTCCCGTTGGTGCAATGCTCAGAGGACCAGGTAGTGCTAAGGGGGTAAACTCCAGTGCTAGGCAGACACCCAAACCTCTCTGAGAAAATTTGTGATCCTTTCCTACTGCAGGTCATTACCTCCAGCTTCTGTGGCTGCCTCTGACTGGCCCGCAGACCCTGCAGACAGTTGTTTTTGGTGTACAGACAGTGGCACTGGGCTTGCGACTCGAATTTTGATTTTGCTGGAGGATTCCATTGTTTTGCTCCACTTCCCGCTGTGCGAGCACTTCCCGTTTGACAGTTGTTTACCTTGTGTCAGCTCAGTCCAGCGCTCCCAGCTTCTAGGTTCCATTACTGCTGTTGTGAAGTCAGAGGTCGTACAATTCCTTTAAGTTAAATCTGCTTTTGCTCTGGCTACTTTGAAGATCTTTATCTCTGGTTTGAGGCTCTGCAGTTTTGTTCTGATGGGGATCTTTGGAGACTTCTCTGTGGAGATTCAGTGAGCAGACAGCAAACTGCACGTTTTAAGTGTGTGCTTGGAGGGCTCTGACATGTATATCCCCAGGAAACATCACCCCCAGCCAGGGAGCACATCCATCACCCTCAGTTCCCTTGGGCCCCCCAGCTTTCAAATATGCCACTGTTCCACCTTCCTCCTTGGCGCCCAGCAGCCATCAACCCTTTCTCCATCTCCATAGATGAGCTTTACTTTTTCTTGAAGCTCAGACCAGTGGATTAATATGGTGTGTACTGGGTTTTTGTTGTTGCTATCGTTCGGTTTTATTTTTAGGCCACGTCGGACTGTGCTCAGAGATAATCATGGACTCTGTGCTCAGGGATTACTCCTGGTGGGGTTCTGGGCATCATGTGTGATGCCAGGAATCGAACCTAGGTTGGCTGTATGCAAGGCATGCAAGGACACTCTCTTTGGCACAGGATTTACTCTCAGAAGAGCGGCTGGAGCCTGAACTTAGTGAGCTGAGCCTGGAATCTTGGTGGCAGCTGCTGCTAGTGTCTCCCATGTGTACTGTTTTGTGTCTTCTGCCTTCGACCCTATGCCTTTATGCCCTGTGTTCTCCCATGAACTTTGCCCCTGTACCCTATGCCCTATACTCTCCACACCCTCTGTCCTGGCCTCCCTGGCCTGGGTAACATAAGGCCCTAAGCACATCATTGTGAAACTTGTTTCCTGCTTTAATGTTAAGTTTTCCTACTTCTCACAGCCTTGTCAAAAGTATTAAAGTTTGGGCCCGGAGAGATAGCACAGCGGCGTTTGCCTTGCAAGCAGTCAGTCCAGGACCAAAGGTGGTTGGTTCGAATCCCAGTGTCCCATAGGGTCCCCCGTGCCTGCCAGGAGCTATTTCTGAGCAGACAGCCAGGAGGAACCCCCTGAGCTTCACTGGGTGTGGCCCCAAAACCAAAAAAAAAAAAAAAGTATTAAAGTTCCATAGCAGTCATGGGGACTCTAAGTAAAATCTGCTAAAAAGCTGATCTCCCCACGATCCACTAACCCCTGGTATGTGGAGTGCTGGCCCATGATGGACTGTTCTGTCCTGGCAGTTGGCATTCAGTGAGCTGCCACAGCCATTAGTCAGCACTTGACACTAATTCTGACTACCGTGCAGGATCGCTCGGATTCCCACCACAGAAATAGACCATTAGCAAATGTACCATGCCCTGGGCTGGAAATCCATCCCTGAGGGCAGCTGGAAAACTCACAAGGCTGCAGCCTGCCAGCCACATTTCTGCCTCAGGCTGATGGAAACATGTGCAGCACGGTGCCAGTTTGCTCCACATGTCAGCAAGCAGGGGGTTCTGCTGGGATGCCCAATCTATCTCCTCTCGGCCACGCGGAGCCCTGAGCGTTCTTTCCCTCCAGCCTGCAAGGTCTGCTTCTGCATTTGCAGCTGCCCAGGCACATGGGGATTTGGCAGCACAGTGGAGGTTTTTTAGAGGAGGAGCAGGACTGATTTCAACAAGTGGGCACTCACCTGGCATGCGTGAGGGCCTGGATTAGACCACCCAAGCACAGACATGCACAGACACACAGAGACACAGAAAGACATGTGCAGATACACGTACATAAATATGGACACATGCAAAATGAACACTTAAAGAGACCGACATACTTATAGTCATACATGTACACTCACACATAAGAAATCCATACACACACAGAAAAAAATATAACAAATAACACACAGGCACAGTTACTCAGCATGTCTGAGGACATTTCTTAGCATTCTGGGATGACTTACAGAATGGGGGGTGACCCCCTGCCCATTTGGACCTTCTCAGGAAACCCTTAACCCGAGTCAGCTGTCTCCTCTGCCCCTCACAGCTGATGCAGTTTCTCACACAACCCACCAGCTATCCTCTTATCTAGATCTGGATGTTGCCACCATCTCTCTCCTCTCCATTCCTCTCTCTGTTTCTTTCTCCACTCCTCTCTCATCATTTCTCTTTCCTCACATCTCCTCTCTCTCCATTACTCCTCTCTCCATCTGTCTCTCTTCTCTCCATTCCTGTCCATTCTCTCCTCTCTCCAGCTCTTTTTTTTTTTTTTTGGTTTTGGGCCACACCCGTTTGACGCTCAGGGGTTACTCCTGGCTATGTGCTCAGAAGTCGCTCCTGGCTTGAGGGGACCATATGGGACGCTGGGGCATCAAACCGCGGTCCGTCCTTGGCTAGCGCTTGCCAGGCAGACACCTTACTTCTAGCACCACTTCACCAGCCCCTCTCTCTCCATCCCTTATCTCCATTTTTCTCCCTCTCTCCATCTTTCGCCCTCCCTTCCCTACCCCCCTCTCTCCATATGCCTTGCCTCGGGGACCCTGAGGTCTGTGATATCTGCCCACTGCTCAGCGAGTCTGGGAGATCTGATGAAGAAGTTCAGGGTGGCTCAGGTGGTCAAATGGGCACAGTCACTCACAGGTGCTTTACCATAGGCAGCTGCTGCTATTGCTGCTCTGCTTTCTTCCCAGTTCCCTGGGGTCAGCTTTCGGAAGCCACAACAATGAGAATTGAGGGAAAAAGTGCGGTCCTGAGTGGCCAGCGGATAGCCCTGGGCTTGCGACCTCCAAAGCACAGAGGACCTGGGTCGAGTGAGAGGTAATTCTCACCTCTATGTGTCTGGGTAGGAGACTTAAAATGATTGGCCCTCAAAATTCTTTCATAATCTTGGCTGCTTCCAGCTGCCAATGCTGGGGATACAACTCGTTCCTTGATTGGAGATTTGTTCTCTATTTTGATCAGTGCTAGGCTGGAGACCTGGAGAGGCTGTTGTGAGGTGAATCCGTGGATGATCCCTCCCTGCCCTCTGCCATCAGAGGGCCACCTACCTTGCCATTCTAGCATGGCTACCGGGCACCAGATGTTGCAGACAGACCCTCAGAGCTGTGGAGTGTATACTTGATGCCAGCAGGCCTCTGCTAGGGAGGAGGAAGGAGCTGGAGTAAGCCATGGTCCGGGGTATGGGTGGTAGGTCCTGATGCATCACTCTTGGAATCCTTTATTCCCCTTCACTGAGATCCGATGTGCCTGACATAGGCACCCCCACCACGACCTCTGCTTTCCTTGGGAGTCTTGCCCACACTTCCCACCTCTTGCGTCCTTGCAGTGACCACACCTGCACTTGGGACTGGCCATGGGTGCGGGCGTTTTCTTGCCACACGGGGAGTGAGAGGCACACAGAGGCTGGGATTTGTTTGATGCTCTTTGGGACAAATTGGCCCATGGCACTTTCCCTGCCCCATGTCGCGTGTCCCTCCTAGTGCTTTCCTTCTGTGGTACCAGGCTCCTCACTGTGGCAGCTATAGCCCTTGGCAGTGGTCCCGATCCTCTCTCCAGGAACAAGTGTCTAAGGTAGGACTCAAGGGAAGCCAGAGTGTAGCAGATAGGCCCTTTGGGTGGTTTGGGAAGGGGGTGTTACCACCTTGCTTTCCAGTTCTTTTTTTTTTTTTTTTTTTTTTTGGTTTTTGGGCCACACCCGGTGACGCTCAGGGGTTACTCCTGGCTATTCGCTCAGAAGTCTCTCCTGGCAGGCATGGGGGACCATATGGGGTACTGGGGGATCGAACCGAGGTCCGTCCTAGGTTAGCGCAGGCAAGGCAGGCACCGTACCTCCAGCGCCACCGCCCGGCCCCCTGCTTTTCCAGTTCTTAACTCTTCCTATGAGATGGAACTTTCTGAAAGGAGGTGAAGTCACCTGGACACCCGAAGGGCACACCCCACTCCAAGGCATGGATCTGAGCTTGTTCTTGGGAGCTTTGCTATGCTACATGAGAGCGTATGGGACACTCAGCCATGGTACCTTAGGACTTGTGTCTCTGAGAATAGAGAAGGAGTGGCAAGATAGACAGGGTGTATGTGCTCAGAGCTGGAGAGATACTAGGGAGAGGAGGCCAGAATCCAGGCCTCACATGCAGGAAACTCTGGCTCCATCTCCGCACTACTGGGCCCCATCAATGCACATTAGCTTGACCGGCACAGGAACACATGAAAGGCACAGTGTTTGAGGCTTTGAGTTCAGTCCCTGGCATGGGCTCAGCCCTCCACACTTCGCCAGGTGGGGTGTTGGCATTCGTTTCAGATTCCTCTCTAGTATGAGGTCCCCACGTTCTAGCATTGCTTAGGCCACACTGGGCAGGAGGAGACGGGTGAAGCATGGCTCAAAAGCTGTTCGCTGGAGTTTAGATCGCAGGTCCTGCTCCAGTGTCCTCACTGCCCCTTGAGGAGGGACACTGCTAGTGGGCAGGTGGGTAGCAGGTGCAGGGAGGGAAGGTAGATGGATGGACAGAAAGATGGACAGATGGTCAGGTTGGTGGATGAATGGGTAGATGGGTGGGTAGGTAGAAGGTTGGATGGAAAGCTGGATGGGTAGATGGATGGAAGGATTGGCGGGTGGGTAGAAGGATGGATGGTGGATGCGTGCATGCATGGATGATGGATGGATGGTTGGATTGGTGGGTGGATGGGTGATGGAATTGTTGTTTTTTTCTCCCTAGATAGTTTGGGCATTTTTCTCCAATGCTTATGGTGAGAACAGCAATCATTGCTTCAAGGCTCCATTTGTTTTGTTTTTTTTTTTTTTTTTGGTTTTTGGGTCACACCCGGCAGTGCTCAGGGGTTACTCCTGGCTCCATGCTCAGAAATTGCTCCTGGCAGGCACGGGGGACCATATGGGGCACCGGGATTCGAACCGATGACCTTTTGCATGAAAGGCAAACGCCTTACCTCCATGCTATCTCCCGGGCCCCTTCAAGGCTCCATTTGCCCTTTAGATAACAGACGTTTCGGAACATCTTGGCTTTTTCTCTTTCTCTCTGCTGTTTAAAAGGTCCTTTAATGAGCTTTCACACCATCGGCAGCTAATGGCCTTTTCTGGAGCTGTCTTCAGAGCAGCATGTGTCTGAGTGGGGTGGGTAGATGGGTTGTCACTGTCCCCCGCCCCTCCCTGTGCCCTTCCTCTCTTTGGCAGATTCAGCTCAGTCCTGGCCACGATAAAAGGCAGTTTTCTCGAAGCAGTGGCTGTGGGATAGGAAATGGGTCTGGTTGGCCTCTGGACCAGTTGGGAGAAAAGCCATTCATGGCCTGGAAAAGGGGAGAATGAGAGTAGGGAAGACATTGCCTTATATGCGGCTGGCCAAATCTAATAGCAAGCACCACATATTGAGCCACAACTGGGGGCCAAGTTTGAGCACAGAATTAGGAATAAACCTTGAATATCTCTTGGTGTGGCCCAGAACCCCCAAAATAAATGATAATAGAAGGTCAAATTTGGGTTAGAGCAATAGTACAGGGAGTGGGGCCCTCGCCTTGTGCACAGCTAACTTGACACCACATATGGTTTCCTGAGCTCCACCAGGAGTAATCCCTGAGCACTGCCACCGAAATACATAAAATAAAAGGCTGGGCCTACTTTGCCCACATCCCTGCAGGAGGCAGGGGCCAGTGGTCAGTGATCCGTGGTGGAGTCATAGCCCTTCAGTTCTTGGGGCCCTGCTCTCAGGCCATCTGCAACCCATCACCATCCCACTGCCTGGCTTCACTGCTTACCTGCAGCCACTATAAGCTCCTAGCACTCGTTGTACACTTTCCCTGCCTCCAGCCTCCTCACCATGACCCCAGCACCCCACTGCTACACCCACCCCTGTCACTCTCAAACCTTCCATCCTGTCCCATCTTCAGGCACCATGAAAAATCTGTTTCTGACAGTCTTGGGGCCAAGATTCCTGGACTCTTGTGCATCCAGGGGCTCCATGCTCCCCTCCCACTCAGCAGCTTGTCCACAGTCATGCTGCTGAGCGCAGACCCGCCCCCACCCTGGTTCCTGTCTGACGGCAGTGGGTCCTCTGCACGTCTCTGTGGTCACCACAGCTGCAGGGAAGGAAGGGAGAAAGAAAAAGCCTCCGAACTCCTTTCTCAGACCCCTGGGTGCAATGGGCTATACCCTCAGCCCTGCCAACCTCTGTGGACCTACAAGGCCCAGGGAGGTGTGATTTTGCAGTGTGACCTGCCTGTGTGTGGGGGATTGATTTCTGCAGGGGGGAAATATGCGTTTGTCGCTAGCATGTCTTTAACCTCTGTGACGGGGCTCATTGTGAACTGAGTGGGGGGCCTTTGGGATGGGCTACAGATGCTTGTCGGCCACGGGAAGGCCCACTGCATGTTACGTGCCTTGCAGGGCCAGGGGACTGCAGTGTCCAGATGTTTCTTTCTTCCTGGGCGCCTTCACCTCCTCTCTTCCCACCCTCAAGAGAGTGCCAGGCTCTGTAAGCGGTGATTAGACAAAGGATTAACATTCCGCCGTGTGTGCACGTCTGCGGGCGTCTGTGTGTGCACTAATAAGCTCTGTTGGAGGAATGTTAAGTAAAAACTTGTGGACGCTGGTGACTTGGGGCAGCCAGTCCAAATCCAGTTCCCATTCCCTGTAGGGTGTGATTTCTGCATCCCTCCCTCCGTCAGCGCTGCCACTTTCCCTTCACATCTCACCCCTAGTTTCCTACAGCCCAAAGGGTATCTGGGGATATGAGGAAAGGAAAGTAACCTGAGACAGCTGACTGCCTGGAGCGAGGAAAACAGTCCCAGAACCCATTCTTGGCTGATGAACCCTGATTGTGGCCTCCCATGACAAGGAAATACTGGCCCATGGGCAGCTGGCATATGGAAAAAAAGGGGTAGACGTGGGGCTCAGATTGGGGGTGTGGACTTGGTTTCTGCTCTCCACTCCACAGAAGTGCCCTGTGCTACGATCACAGACTTCTGGGTGGTCATGCCTAGTCCTCTCGGGCCATGGGGCCCTGGGTTCCCAACTCAAGTTAAACTCTGTTCCCCTTTCGCCGGAGAAATAGCATGGAGGTAAGGCGTTTGCCTTTCATGCAGAAGGATCGTGGTTCGAATCCCGGCATCCCATACGGTCGGTCCCCCGCGCCTGCCAGGAGCGATTTCTGAGATTAGAGCCAGGAGTGACCCCTGAGCGCTGCCAGGTGTGACCCCATAAAAAGGGGGGGCCAGAGAGATAGCATGGAGGTAAGGCGTTTGCCTTTAATGCAGAAAGTCATCGGTTCGAATCCCAGCGTCCCATATGGTCCCCCGAGCTTGCCAGGAGTGATTTCTGAGCGTGGAGCCAGGAGTGACCCCTGAGTGCTGCCAGGTGTGACCCAAAACCCCACAAAAAAAAAAAGAACAAAACTCTGTTCCCCTTTCTGCTTTCTTCACCCTTTTTTGTTTTTATCTTGAAGGGCTCCCACAATCAGCCGAAGGCAGGAGATGGGCCACAGCTGAAGGACTGGCACGACCTGGAAGCCATCAGGAGGGATGCACAGCGAGTAGGTAGGGAATTCAGGGTCTGTACAAGCAGGGATAGGACAGTGTGTGGTAGGGTGTTTGTATGCATATGGGTCTGTATGAACGCACGTGTACATGTGTAAATGAACTTGTGTATGCATGCAGTGGAATAGGTACATACATGTGTAGCTGAGTGTGTGTCTGAATGAGCTCCTATGTGATTGAACGTGTATGTCCATGTGCACTGTGTGTTGCAATATGTTTCTGCCCAAAAGTGGTTGAACATGCATGTGCTTGTGTGTGGTTAAGTGTTATGTGATTATGTGTTCTCTTGTGTGGTTCAATATGTGTGCTCATGTTCGGTTAAATTTAAGTGTGCTCTTGTGCTGGTTGATCATGTGTGTTCTATGTAACTGACCATGTGTGCTCTTGTGTGGTTGCCCTGTGTGCTCGTACGTGGATGAACATATGTGTGTGTATATGTGAGGCTCCTGGGGTGTCTGCACCCCAAATCTAGGTGCCCTCCAATGTACCCCACCTGCTCTGCCACCATCAGGCCCCACACCTCCAGCTTTTTGGGTGACAGGAAGCGTCTCCCCTCACAGAAGTTTGCACTGCTAAAACAAGGGTCAGTAATAGCCTGTGCCTGCATGAATTGATCCCTCAGTGGGCTAGGCCTGCAGGTCCCTCTCCAAGCCCACATGGAAAGACGAGTCCAACCAGTCTTGGGGATTCAACTGGCAGGATTGGGGCCGCCTCTCAACACCACAGCCGTGTGACGCCTCCCCTCCATTCCTCCTGACTGTGCTCACTGCCCCACAGCTGTCTGCCTCCCCCAACCTCTGTCATTGTCCCTCTGTAGCCATCTTGGACTGTGGTTCTCACAGAGGTGAAATTGTTGGTGGAAGCCCAGTGAAGATGGGACTCAGTGTCTGGCTCTAGTGCTACCCAGAAGTCTTTACCACTTCAGCCCTGATGTGAGAACCGGCTTCAGCTGCTCAGAAGGAGCTGCTTGGGCCTTGCTTGATGGTCCGGAGCCGAGCTGGGCCACGGGCTCAGACATGAAGGCAAGGCAGCTGTGACAGGGTTGCCTCGAGTTGTCTCCTGCACTCCTCCCCAGAACTTGCATCTTCCCCCGTATAGCACAACCAGAGGGATCCGGGGCTGACAGAGCGGCCTGGTGCTGGGGTGCAACTTCCTGGAAGCTGAACACCTTACCTCTTGCCATGTCTTCAGACTTGCCATGGCTTTCTGTGGGGCAGCCCTAACTGTGCTCTTTTTTTTTTTTTTTTTTTTGGCCAACCTGGCAGTGCTCAGGGGTTACTCCTGGCTGTCTGCTCAGAAATAGCTCCTGGCAGGCACGGGGGACCATATGGGACACCGGGATTCGAACCAGCCACCTTAGGTTCTGGATCGGCTGCTTGCAAGGCAAACACCGCTGTGCTATCTTTCTGGGCCCCCTAACTGTGCTCTTATCCACAGGGCCCGGCGAGCAGGGGAGACCTTACCCCATGTCGGACTCAGAGCGGGTAGACCAGGCATATCGGGAGAATGGCTTCAATATCTACGTCAGTGACCGAATCTCCCTGAATCGCTCCCTCCCGGATATCCGGCACCCAAAGTGAGTGTGAAGCTGCAGTCGTAGGTTCTTGGGATTCCCTCCACCAGAGGTACAGTCTAGCAGTGGTCCTCAAACTATGGCCCTCTGGCCACATATTGTATTTGTTCCCGTTTTGTTTCTTCACATCAAAATAAGATGTATGCAGTGTGCATAGGAATTTGTTCGTAATTTTTGTTTTAACTATAGTTTGGCCCTCCAATGGTCTGAGAGACAGTGAACTGGGCCCCTGTTCAAAAAGTTTGAGGACCCCTGGTAGAGGCTGGGGCAGGCCCTACACAATGGGGCTTCTCTAAACCTGTCCTTCATTCTCTAGGCAACATGACACAGAATCTGTGAGCCTCTCTAGCCCCCTGGCCGTCATTGTTTACCTCAAAGGTCTCTCACTCCATGACATATTTTCTTTGTTTTGTTTTTGGGTCACACTCAGCAGCTCTCATAGAGCTCTCATAGAGCCAGAGCTCTCCTGGCTCTATGCTCAGAAATTGCTTCTGGCAGGCCCAGCAGACCATATGGGATTCTGGGATTCAATCTGCATGCAAGGCAAATGCCCTACCTCCATGCTATCTCTCCAGCCCCACATTTTACTTCTTGACACTCTTCATTTCTGCTCTCCTGGTGGGGTTTCCCCACTCTGAGATCTTTGACCTCTGTCTCAGATATTTATGAGGGAACTTGGAGCTCCAGGTTCAAGGATGCACCCTGACAGGGTTGTTGCCATGGGAATTGTGAGTCCAACACTGTATATGGGTCATTAAAACACAGGCTGTGATGCTCAACTCTGTATTTTTGAGTTATTAGAATCCAGACTCATCCCAACTCTGTAGATGTGGACCATTGGAATATGGACAGTGATTCCTGACTCTCTACGTGTGGGCTATCGGAACACAGACTGTGATCACCGACTATGTAGATGTGGGTGATTGGAACATGCACTGTGGTTTTTGTCTCAGTAGATGTGGGTTATTAGAACACAGACTGATTTCCAACCGTGTAGATATGGGCTGTGGATCAGGGACTATGATTTCTACTCCTTAGATATGGCTTGTTGGGGACACGACTGATTCCAACTTTGTAGCTGTGAATTGTTGGAGCATAGACAGTGATTCCTGACTCTAGATTATGGGTTGTTAGAACACGACTTGTGATTCTGACTCACTAGATGTGAGTTGTCAGAACACGGGATGGAATTCAGATTCTGCAGATATGGGTTATTGGAATATGGATTCTGATTTCCGACTACAGGTGAGGGTTTTTGGAGCATGGACCATGATTATTCCCTACACTGTGGATGCGGTTTGCTGGAACCAGGACTTTGGTTTCATGCACAACAGACTTCGAGAGTCATGAACATTCCCCTGAGATGCGAACTGCTTTCAGGGTTTAGCATAAGATGAAGGACCTTGTCTGGGGAAACGGGCTTACTCTCAGAGGTCATTTTCTAGAAAGGTTAAGGCCTTTGTTTTGGAAGAGTGGGGGTGGGTGTCTTCTCACGGACCAAAGCTCTGAACAAATAAGGGGCTTGCCCTGCTTCTCGGTCCTATTTCTTTGTTTTTTTTTTTTTTGTTTGTTTGTTTTTGTTTTTGTTTTTGGGTCACACCCGGCAGGGCTCAGGGGTTACTCCTGGCTCCATGCTCAGAAATTGCTCCTGACAGGCACGGGGGACCATATGGGGCACCGGGATTCGAACCGATGACCTTTTGCATGAAAGGTAAACGCCTTACCTCCATGCTATCTCCCGGGCCTGGTTCTATTTCTTTGAACTTCAACAACTTTCCCAGCAGATGCTGAGATTGATTCCTTCTGACTCAAGTTTGACTCTGGCATATCCAGGGAAGGGTGGAGGCTATTTGTGTGTGCCGGCTGTGCTGGCTCCCTCCAGAAACAGCACCAGGAGCAGAAATTGGGGGCAGCTGAGGTGCTAGGCCGGCTGGCTGCCAGCAGGCCTGTTTTCTGCCTGTCTTACTGGGGGGCCAGTCCCTCTCCCAGCCCTCCTGCTCGGCAGCACATACAAAGGCTCCCTAGGCAATATGGAGTAGGAACATCAGCTCCCCAACAACTCATGTCCACACTCATCCTGATGGGAAGGAAGCGAGTCCACACGCATCTTTTTTTTGTTTGTTTGTTTTTGGGTCACACCCGATAGTGCTCAAGGGTTACTCCTGACTCTATGCTCAGAAATTAATCCGGGCAGACTCGGGAAACCATAAGGGATGCCGGGATTCGAACCACCGTCTTCTGCATGCAAGGCAAGCACCCTACCTCCAGGTTATCTCTTCGATCCCCACACGCATCTTGATGGGCAGGAACCATGTCTACACTCAAATGTGACAGGAATAGAAGTGTGTTTTCAATGAGGCTGATAAGATCAGATCCCAAGATTGTAGAAGTCACTGGTTTTTTTTTTGTTTGTTTGTTTGTTTTGGTTTTTTTTCAGTAGCTTTTGGGTCACACCCGGCAGTGCTCAGGGGTTACTCCTGGCTCCATGCTTAGAAATTGCTCCCGGCAGGCACGGGGGACCATATGGGGCACCGGGATTCGAACCGATGACCTTTTGCATGAAAGGCAAACGCCTTACCTCCATGCTATCCCCCGGGCCCCAGAAGTCACTGTTGAAGTCGGATCTCAGGCGACTTGACACTCAAAAGAAACATCCACCAGCCACTTCAGGAGAGTAACTCTGTTTATTTTAGGTGGGAAATGGATATTTATATTAGGGGAGAGTAAGGTGTGGACTCCATGTCAGCCAATCGGGTAGGATGTGAGAGGGATTAAAACGGGGTGTGTGCTTCTGTGTTTAGGGAAGACAGGATAAGGGAATTGGGGTAAACAGCATGCTTGTGCTCTGGATGTTAAAATAGGGTGTGTGCTTAAGGTGATTAGCTACTCTGTCTGAGGTTATCCATGATGGGGTGGGAGCATATATGTCCAAGATCCTCCATGATGGTTGGGAGGCAGCTCCGTCCAGTTCTGCTGTCTGCAGCGAAGATTTAGTGTTTCCTTGTTTCCTTGCAGGGCTCAAGTCTTTCACATGTTCAGTCCTGTGATGCTTTGGGGCATCCTTCTCCCTAAGTCACCGTTAAACCATCGCGCTGTGCTTTCTGGCAAGAATGTACCCGCATTCTTGCCTCGGTGGGCCAGCCCCCTTTCCGGCACCCCATGTCCCCTTGACATCCTGGATCTAGGCTGGGGGGATCATGCCTCATGGGCAGGCTGATTTACCATGTAGGTGGCATTCACAGTTGGCATGGTCATAAGAAGAAGGCACGAGTATGAGTGTACTTTGAGGGGGAAAAGTCCGGTCTGGGCACGAGGTTGGAGTCACAAAAGCAGAAAGAGGAGATGCATGCCCGGGTGGTGAGTCACAGGAGGCATAACTGAGAAGGGGGCCCAGCCCTGCATGCACCTGGTGTCTTGCCTGGAGATCGTCCAGGCCCAGTTCCAGGAAGAGGCCAGGCTTAGGCCAGGGCAGTGCTGGATGAAGGAGTGAAGGATGGTGGTGGGGCAGGACGTGGCCTCAAACAGACTCAGGAGTACTTTGGGTCTTCAGTCATGACCCTTAGGGGACCACATTCTTCCTCATCACTGTCCTGCCTCCCAGGGCAGAACTGGAGGAGACTTAAAAGAACAACAAAGCCCTCAGCTCTGCCAGGCTCCCTTGTGAGCCCTGGCCAGCAGACACAGATAAGCAGCCAAGTAGCTTTTGAAGGCGGGGGAAGCGCTGAATAACCTGGGGGCTGAGACCGCTGGAGATGATTGGGGGTGGCATGTGGTTGGGCCACATCCATTAGTGCTCAGGCTCCGTGCTCCAGGACCATTTCCAACAGGACTCTTGGGGCCTTATGCAGTGCCGGGATCAAACCTGAGTGGGCTGCCTGTCACTAATACCTGTGGGAGTTTGCAGGGTTGTGTTAGGTGCGTGCCTCTGCCACACTTGCAGAGACTAGTGGGTAGACTGCTTTCTGTTCCATCGACGGGTGGCACTGCGATATCCTGCACTCGGGGAACTCAGTGGGCCCAACTCGCGCCTGATAGTACCTCAGCACATTGCACATTGCAACCTCTGTCCAAGGGCCCCTCCCAATCCACCGGCTGAGGCACACCACGGCACAGTGCCAGGGACGGAGCCCAGACCTTCTCAGCCCATGCCACGTGTCTCCCACAGCTGCAACAGCAAACGCTACCTGGAGACGCTTCCCAACACCAGCATCATCATCCCCTTCCACAACGAGGGCTGGTCTTCCCTGCTGCGCACGGTGCACAGCGTGCTCCACCGTTCGCCCCCACAGCTGCTGGCCGAGGTCCTGCTGGTGGATGACTTCAGTGACAGAGGTGGGCTGTCCCTCCCTTCTGCTGGCTGCCCTCTATCTGTCCGTTCTCTCCCCTCGTCCTTGCTGCCTCCTGTCCCGCCCCTCACTTCCATCCCTCTGCACACAGGACAAGAGTGGGGGGACCTTGGAGCCACCTCCTGTCACAGTGACCCCCCTTCTCCCCTGCTTGCCTGTCTAGGGGCCAGGTTCCCCGCTTGGAACGCTCAGTTATTCAGTACAGGGAAGGGCTTAGGTTCCCGTTGCCCTCAGCCTGCTTCTGCCCAGTGTTTC
>PVKC010029013.1:0-15259 GCA_004027635.1 Crocidura indochinensis
AAATTAATATCAATTAAAAAACTGTACAAACATGTTTAGGAGATTTCACAATGGTTAGCACTTATGCCTAGATTATGCCTGGCCAAGGTTCTATTCTGGGCAGCACATGATTTTCCTAAGCATTCCTGGATGCAGCTTTGGGGTACCCCAGTGTTGTATATGAAAGCATTTCCTTAAGACTATTATCTCTGCCTGTTGTCCCACCTATGATCTTCTAGGTGGGGGTGCTATTGAGAGACTAATAAATAGTTTGGGACCGAAGGGAGGTGTCTTTTTTTGTTTGTTTTTGGGTCACACCAGGCTGCGCTCAGGGGTTACTCCTGCAGGGCTTGGGGGACCATGTGGGATGCTGGGATTAGAACCACCATCCTTCTGCATGCAAAGCAAATACCCCACCTCCATGCTATCTCTCCTGCCCCTTGGGAGTCTTTTGGAGCAGTTTACTAACTGGCTCGAGGTTTTTTGGAGTTGGTGGTAAGCTGACGAAGGACTCTGCATCTGACCTTCTTGCCCTTTTACCCTCCTGTCTGTGTGGATTATTTGCCGTGGATAAATATCACCAAGATTTCTTTCCCCTCCAAAAGAGATAGGGGAATGGGAATCAATTTCTCATTCTGGGAGCTCTTTGAGAATCCATCAATAACCAGTCAAGGAGTAAATTTGACACAACACTCAAGACTTTCAGTATCTTAGATGATCCCCAGAACCATAGAGTCCATGGGTTTATATCTTTGGGTTCTTGCGTTGATCCACTAGCTGGTTGGTCAAGGATCTCTGGTGGAAGCGATAGTACAGCGAGTGGTTAGGACACTTGCTTTGCACATGGCTCAGGTCAATCTCCAGAATCCCATGTTGTTCCCTAAGCACCATCAGGAGTAATCCCTGAGTATAGAATCAGGAGTAAGGGGCCTGGGAGATAGCATGGAAGTAAGGCGTTTGCCTTTCATGTAAAAGGTCATGGGTTCGAATCCCGGTGCCCCATATGGTCCCCCGTGCCTGCCAGGAGCAATTTCTGAGCATGGAGCCAGGAGTAACCCCTGAGCACTGCCGGGTGTGACCCCCCCCCCCAAAAAAAAAAAGACCACACACACACACACACAAAAAGAATCAGGAGTAAGACCCGAACACTGCCAAGTGTGGTCCAAAAAAATCAAAGAAAAAAAGTACTCTGGTGATCTCCAGAGAACCATTTAAAAAAATACCCCACCATAATATCTGTAGAAAATAAAATTTTACATAGAACCGTTTAATAAACTTAGAGTTTTATAGAAGATAGGAATTGGAAATACTTTTCCAATATCAATACTATGTGGTAGTGGTGATAGAAATCATATCTATGTCCAGTTTCTACTATGTTTACCTAATTTTAGTTTGAGATATAACCTGTTGAACTAAATAATTAATAAGGCCCTTTGGATGGACTGGATGGTGATGGGATGAATGGAGGGGCCTTTCTCTGCTATCCCTTGCCACGTGGCTCCAACTCCCTCCAGCTGGCAGGTCAGCAGGTTCAGGTAAAGGCGAAGAGATCACCCACAAACAGGTTCCAAGAAATATCAGTTTTATTTGCCCTGGCCAACATGTGTACCCTATAATCTCAAACCTATTTAAGCATGCTCTCTTTAGCTTGCCCTACATCTAGCTTCTTTCAGCCATCTCTCCTGCTCCTTTTCCATCCAGGTAAATCTCCCTTTTAACCTTGAGGCCAAACCTTTTGAAACCTCCCCAAGACCCCTCCAAGAAATGGAAGGGTCTTTCTTGTAGGTAAGCTTACACAAAGAATAGGGGTAGGGTAACATAATCTTTTTTTTTTTTTTTGGTTTTTGGGCCACACCCGGGGACACTCAGGGGTTACTCCTGGCTATTCGCTCAGAAGTCGCTCCTGGCAGGCACGGGGGACCATATGGGGAACCGGGGATCGAACCGTGGTCCGTCCTAGGTTAGCGCAGGTAAGGCAGGCACCTTACCTCCAGCGCCACCGCCCGGCCCCAGGGTAACATAATCTATGAAAAAATTACCTTTACAAGTAAATACACTTAAATAAATATCACTACAATCATTGGGAGAATCTATGCTTACTGAGATAATGAAGGAAAATTTATTCATTCTGTCCTTGAGGTTCTTAAAGTATGGTTGTTGGAGAAACAGCACCAACATGACCTAGAATGTCATAAAGATAAAAAGTCTTGCATTTCATCCTATCACACAGTATGTATTTGCATAAGTTTCCCAGGTGATTCTGAGCCATTTTAAAAGTGTGAATCCTCAGGTTAGGTCTAGATTATTCAGAAGTGCATTTTATGGGTGTAGAATGGCATCACTCTACTTGAGTGTGAGAATTAGAAAGTAGGTTGGTAGTTCATAAACTAGGTAACGTTTTATGCTTTCTGCCTCTGGATAGGTAATATCAGTTTAAAGGTATGAAATGTAAGTCACAGCATTTTGAGTCATGGTGTCTAAAATATAAAATGGGGGTAATGGCACTCTCAACTTGATCTTATAAAGTTGTTATGATTCAATGAAGCCATTTATGGAAAGACAATTTTTAAATTACCCAGTGTCAGGAAAAGTGTATTTTTCCTATGCTCATTACTGCTATAATGATTGCAATTTTTAAAGCAGTCCCTCATTACTCCCTGGTTGTATTGATAAACTTAATTGCTTCTTGAAATTTCAGTTTTGCCAAGCTGAATTTTTAATAAATAAATGGAAGATTTAAAGAAAATAAGACTGTTTATTTTATATGTAGCATTATACTTAAGCATTTTTCTTTTGTTTCATGAACTGCTTTTTAAGCATTTAATCCATAATGTGCAATGAATCAATAGCAGACTTCAGTGATACCGTGACAATAATAATGCATTTAGAACACTAAGTGTCACATTTCCCTCCTGTAATTCACAAATTGGCTTATTTTTTTTTCTGGCTTAGCTTTTCCTGACACCAGTGAACTTAAGGTCTGTAATTGAAGGATAAGTGAACCAAAAAAAAAAAGGCAGCTCAAATGATGTTCTATCCATTTCAATTCCTATTTTCTGGACGGAGACCTTTTATGCTAAGTTCATGTGAGAGTAAATTTTTATGACAAAATTATAACCCACAGATAGATGTTCTGAAGCAGCCTGAGATCTGTCCTGGTATAATGGATTTTTGTGACAATGAAATGCAAGATAGTCTCCCAAAAGCTTTGCCTAAGGAATTTCTGACAGTAGCCGATATGCTGCCTAAAATTTCAAGATGCCATTATGACTCATTTCTACTCTTCATAGAAAAATGGCTTGGTATTTTAATCATGAAATGCAACTGTGTTCAAAAGAAGTAGTAGAAAGGACAAATCTTTGAAATAGTGCTATGTATTCATATTCGTTGAACTATTTAGTAAATGCTATTGCTTTTTACATAGCTCTGCAAAATCAAACCTTATGATTTAGGACATTGCATTTACTTGTTACTCCTAATTTGAGTTCCATTTTAATTTTATAATGTCACTAGCTGATTGAAAAGGAGGCATCATGTGCCAGATATGCACCCATCTTTTTTGTAAAATGTCGATTTAAGTCATTGCTTTTTTTTCAACTTTATTTATTGGTTCTTGGGCCACACCTAGCAACTTTCAGGGGACTACTCCTGGCTCTGCATTGAGAAATCGCCCCTGGCAGGCTGGGGGATCATATGGAATTCGGGGAATTGAATCGGTTCCCTCCTGGGTTGGCCACATGCAAGACAAACAACTCACTGTTGCGCTAGCTCTCTGGCCCCTGAGTCACTGATTTTAACTGAATTATTTAAAGGTGTTAAAATAGAATAAACACATAATTAAAATTACGTGTATTTTTGAACTTCCTTATATGTTTTGAATGCTATACTGGTTTTTAACTATGGTTTTTAACTATTTTCTGCCCCATCATACATCATCTTTAAATCTTGTTATTTCTTTTTCTGTGATAAAGTGTGTTTTAGTTTGATGAAGTCCCACTTACTGGCTCTAACTCACTGGAAGAGTCAGGATTGAAACTCACGCTGAGTTCTAGTCTGGATATTTTGCATAAGGCAATGATGTGACCCTTTATGGATTTCCATTTGTGCTCATCTGAACTGTTACATTGTCAGAGGCTGGGCGCATACTCTCTTATTCTTAGGTCAGCATCAGTTTTCACAGTTGTATTCCACCCAGAAGGGAGAGATAATTTTTATATGTGGGCTCTTTGAAACCGAGACTTTGTCATGTAAAAAAAATTTACCACTCATTGGCCAAAACAGTTCAGAGGTTTCATTCATTTGGAAGGGAGATTTGGAAAAAGAACCTACCTCTCTCTGAGGTTATTCCTAGCTCTGAGCTCAGAAATCATTCCTGGGAGACTTGCTGGACAAAATGGGATGCTGGGGATTGAATTTATGTTATCATTCCAACCCCTCCTTTGCTTCTTTTAATTTATTTTTTACTGATATATATTTCTCTTACAAAATGATGTAAATTAAGTGTGTACTTTTTATTAGATAAAGTCATCTATTGTAATATAGAATTAGCTAGCACCTATATTGCCTCATAATTATTTACTCCTTTTAGTTGTAAAATGACTTAAATCTATTTTCGCAGCATATAGTAATATTGTCTATAATCACTTTACTATGCATTATTAGTCCATTGCTTATTATGCTCAAATTGTACTCAAATAAGATTTATGACAGCTGATACTGAATAGTGTTAAACCTGGAAATTTAAATTTCTTTTACTATTATAATACTTTACTATGGATTTTTTGACCAATGTTTCTTTTCCTTTTTGTTTTAGTTATTATTCTCGTTCTACTTGTTCTTGTTCTCCTTTCTTCTCTCTCCTTATCTTCCTGCTTCTCCTTCACATATTCTTCCTTTTCCTCCTCTTACTCTTTCTTCTTTTCCACCATGTTCCACGTTCTACTGTGCTCAAGGCTTAATCCTGGCTGGGGAATCATTTCTAGCAGTATTTGGAGGACTATATGTGGTGCCAGGGACTAAATATGTGCAAGGCAAGCACTTTACCCACTGTACTATCTCTCTGACTCCCCAATGCAAATTATTTAGTTTAGGAAAATTTGCTACATTTTCTATATGAGCAGGAAAAATATCACAAGAGGTTAGTGGGAGAACACATGAGAACAGAGAGAACACACAAAGGGAAAACTTCAGTGTTCTTAGTGATTTACTGAATATTTTTCCGTGGATTTCTTATTTATTTTATCATTTACAAAATATGGTGTAGCACTTCATCATAAGTAGAAAATAGAAACAACTATGTTTGCAAACACAGTCACCATGTTCGAACTAGGCCAGCTTCATGACTCACTTTTCTTGAATGAGATGTAAACTGAGCCATGAAAGACCATGACTCATGAAAGATCAGTCCATATAGCAGGAAGTTACCTATCTTGGGAGGAAAGGACAGGTCAAGTCCCTGCCCTGCCAAAGTCATGCTTGCTGCCTCCATCACCCAGAATCACCATTTTCCCAATAGCCCTGCCACATTACCTTTTTATAATTCCCTTAAGGGACACCAATCTGACCAAATTTCAGGTATGTTGGTATGTGGGCTGATTTTTTTTGTTTGTTATTTTGGGCCACACTTGGTGATACTTACAGGTTACTCCTGGCTATGCACTCAGAAATTGCCCCTAGCTTGGGGGACCATTTGGGACTGGGTGACCGAACCACGGTCCATCCTAGGTTAGTGCATGTAAGGCAAATGCCCTACAGCCTTTGCCACCGCTCTGGCCCTTATTTGGGCTAATATTGCTATGGTTTTTGGACCAAATGTGGGCACCCTCCCACCTGTACCTTCCTTAGACAATTATGCCAACTATGTAATAAATTCTTTTAAATAAATTAAAAATATTTTAAGGACAATAGAGTTACATTTTTATCCTTTGGTTTTGGGTAACATGTAGTTGTTCGCAGGGCTTGAAGACAGAGAACTTTTAAGTTGAGTACAAAGACCTCTATTGATAAACGAGAAATTACAAGTGAAGAATCACAGCACTTACATAAATTTCTCCAAAAATAAAATGAAATTTAAAAACTTTAAGAAATTGTTACTCTTCATGTATTTATTTTCTCAATTCATGTGAAATAAGTGAGGCAAAAATAAAATAAAAGAATTCTGTGATGGGCCGGAGAAATGGCACAGTGGTAGGGCATTTGCCTTGCATATGGCCGACCCAGGACTGACTGTGGTTTGATTCCCGGCATCCCAGATGGTCCCCAGAGCCTGCCAGTAGCAGTTTCTGAGCACAGAGCCAGGAGTAACCCCTACCCCGGGTGTGACCCCCCCCCCAAAAGAAAAGAAGAATCCTGAGATGCTGTCAATTGTTATTAGGATCTATTTTATAAGAGATTTTGATGTTTTAGTAACTAAAATTGTTTTTCTGCGAGGGAGAAAAGAAATATTAAACTCCATTGTAGTTCCAGTTTTAGTAAAATATGTGTGAAACTTGGCTTCTATAATCTGAATAATGAGTAACCACAGGAAATTATTTAATAATATTCACTCACTTCACACTATAAAGGCAAACCTAAAGACAGTGACGATAGAAGTCATTAGGTAAATGTTAAAGTTAGACTCATTTGCCACAGACAATGCTAGTTTGAATGCTAAATATTTGGTTTTGAAAATTGTACTCTTAACAAAGAAAATTTGATCCAAAAACTACTGATTTTTCTGTTGCCCACTGATGGTGATATTCTTTTCTTCCACCTGTAAAACTTTATTATTATTATTTTTTTGGGGGTGGAGGTGAGTTTGTGGTTTCCCCTACATTATTCCTACGGGGAATCTTTTGTTACCAGAGAACTTCTACTGTAGATTTGAGGGCATTCTTTATTTCACAGACCTCTAGCTATGCTCATGACAAATATCCCAGATGGTATGTTGACTTGGTTTCTCTGATTCTTTTAGGGTGTTAAAACATTTAGGATGCTAAATGTTCTGAGAGATAAGTTTAGAGGAACTCTGAGGTTCTTACTATGCTGGTCAGGCAGTTCTGGGGTTCTGGGTTACTAGAATATAAACTCTACTGTGATTATGTGATACAGTTTTGAATAATTAATGTTTGGAAAAGGTATCCTGCAATACTACCCTATATTGTAGAGTTATAGATATTATGACACTAGCAAATTACCACTCATTGTACCTGGCTAATTAATGTACAGTTTTTTTTCAACTTTTATTAACATTTCCTTCCATTGTGAGGACAAGACTTACAGATAATTTGATAGTAGCTGTGTTTGTATCTGCCTAGAGATGTTTAAATAGTAGTTTAAATGCTTATAGCAGATAACAGGTTAAATCAGGCTAGTTTGAATTTAATTGTTTATAGATTGTTTAAAGCACACAGATTCATCTCTATGTAAATAACATCACTTTTTTCTTACTAGCAGAACCTTTTGCTGTATTAAAGATATAAACCCTAAAAACTTCTATTAAAATATGTTTTGTAGGGGCCGGGCGGTGGCACTGTAGGTAAGGTGCCTGCCTTTCCGCGCTAGCCTTGGACGGACCGCGGTTCGATCCCCTGTGCCCCACATGGTCCCCCAGATCAGGGGCGATTTCTGAGCGCATAGCCAGGAGTAACCCCTGAGCGTCACTGGGTGTGGCCCAAAAACAAAAACAAAAAATATGTTTTGTAGATAGATTGTGTATTTGAAAATTAAAGTATTTTTTATCATATTAACTGGCTGTATGATAATCACCAGTGTTTGACTATTAATGCTAAACAGAAAATTAGAGAATATAGGTTATTAAAAGAGAGAAGAGGCATTTTTTAAAGCAAGGGAATACGTTTTATTTTTATTCCATCAGTACATGAAATGATGAAACCATGTTGTAAAAATGTGCTTCTGAAGAAACTAAGGTTTTCATTTTTTCCTCTCTGTGACTCCCCGTATTTCATCTTCACAATTGTTCCAAAAACTAAGTACTGACTTCAAACTTTATATGGAGAAAAGAAAGGTAGTTAAAAGCTTTTCCTCAAAAATAATTTTCTAAGATTCTGCCAAGAGTAAATTAAGCCAACAAGAAATAAGTATTTCTTAAGTGAGCATAGAGGGGATCTATTGAGGTAGTTTGACCTACCTCTTGGGCTAACTGAAGATTACTTTCTGGTGAAAGGTGCAAAGAAAGATTAATTGGCTCCAAAACAAGGTCAGTCCCTTAGGAAGTATGCTTGAGGACATATTTGGCAATAAATTTGACAGCTAGCATTGTCTCCTTACAAGTTGACTTTATCCGAGATTCTGGAAGCAAAAATCCAAATCTGCCTTTATCTCGGAGCTCAAAGCCAAATGTATGTTTGATGCCCAGGTCATAAGCCCAATCTAAGGAAGAACCTGATGTTGGGTCTGTAAAACATAAGCAATAAATATTTAATTAGAAACAAATGCTAACATTTTCTTCAAATGGAAATTTACTAGTATAAAATTAACAGTAAAAATAACTATGTGCACAGTTAATTGTGGTAATGAATGGGAGTAGTGGTCTGTACAGCATAGTGTGGACAGAAAAGTAATCATGGTCAAGGGATTCACTACACATCTTCACTATGTGCTATATTTCCAAAATAACATTTTGCTTGGATCAGCCTTAGAAATGAATTTGTTTCCTTTGCACATATAGTTGGAAAAGGTCTAAGTAAGTGCAAGTAGTTGAGGAAGGAAACTGAAATTACATACAAGTAATGCAACAGTACATTATATCTCTGGTGTTTCAATTTTATTGCTAATCACATTGCTAAAGTTAAACTGTTTTATCATTAGAAAACCAACCAACCAAGCTTAAATTAGGTATGAAAAGGATTTACTTAATCCAACTTTTCCATATTAACTTTCATGAAATTTTACTAAAGATACTATTATTTAATTAAAAAAGATGAAAATATAAACACATAGCTACAGGTTTATACAAAAAAGATACATATATACAAGAGATAAATATTAAGAGATACATAGATACAAGTACATCTATATGAATATATAATATTCTGGTTTCAGTGTTTTATCATGTCAGTTGAGAAGTAGATATCTTATTTGCCTTTAAGTTTTCTTTAGCATTTTCACTATTTTTTTTTTTTTTGGTTTTGAGGAACCCACTGTGCTTGGAGGATACTCCTAGCTCAGATTGGGAATTATTCCTGGAAATTTTGGGTTTCCTATTTTGAAACACTGTTAGGCCTACTTGTTAACATTTGATCTATAGTTGCTTTCAAATCTTGCACTCCAGTTAAGTGGTTGCAACAGATGTTGTTCAACCTGGAGAGCCAAAGCTATTTACTCTTTGGCCCGTTTTAGAAGTTGGCTCATTCCTGAATGTGAGAATCATGTAATTCAAGACCCAAAAAATAAATCAATAGGTAATAATAAATTATAAACAATAAATAATGCACCAAGTCTAAAAGGAATGAAATGAAAGTATTGGCAAGGAGACACAAAGCAAAAGCACAGAAGTTGAACCTGGCTATGTAATTTCTTACTCTAGCACACATATTTCAATAGTAATATATATTGATGATACTACATGTTGAAGGGGTTGATGAGCAAAGCAGAGATGGTGCTACAGGATGAGTATAGTTGACACAGTTCTCTGTTTTCCCTCTAGGAGCTAAGGAAGATGTCATGCTTGCATGGGAACAAGGTCAAGTAATAAAAAGTCAGTTAGTATTAAGTAGTTGAAAAACAAAAAACTAAAGCAAGCTTGGACTCCCTTCTAATTGTTAGTAGTGCCTGTGAAGATTATGGTTGAAGAGCATCTAGATTTGTATCATGATTTTGAATCACCTATGGACAGATTTGATTTTAAATGAACAATTCTAGATGTTCTAATCCTCATTTTAGAGTTATATCATTCTCTTAATATTTATGAAAAAGAATTGGAAAAAAGTCATTCATATGATGGAAAACTTACAAATTGTTGATGCTATTGGGCCATAAATATAACTGGTTCCATATCGAGTGGCTAGAGCTTCAGCGCCAATCTTTGCTACTTTATCCTGGAGAGAAAAGGCCATTAGAGAGGAACAATAAAGTACCATTTAATGACATTAAATTACTGAAGATTAAAAAGAGTCCATTTTATTACTTGTTCATCACTTGAAGATAAAAATAAAATAAATCATTGAGTGAAAAATTAATTTGCTTTAAGATGTGTTGTCAAGACAGTGGTTCTTTCCAAGCTGAAGCACACTATACCTCATTTTGCATATTTTCCTTTCCATACTTTTACCCCTCTCCTCTCCTGCATTCTCCATTTTTTCTCTTTAGAAATAAAACTCTTTTTATACCAAAATATTTTTTGCTTCAAAGTCAGTGAATTTTAGTTTCTTTTTCCTGTTTTATCATCATAATCACATCAAATTACATCTGTGATTTGAGCATCCCAAAGGAAGAAGAGTTGCTATCTCCTGCTTAAAACACAGTTACTAGAATAGTGTATATGAAAAAGGCCAGAAATGGTAAGTGCTGTTAGGAATGTAGTGACAAGGAAATACCATTCACTATTGGCGGCATTATCATGTGGTTCAACTTTTTTGGAAAAATAGGTAGCAAATTTCTTAAGACATTATGAATATACTTTCTGTATAACCCTGAGGGTGTACCTAAGATACAAGAGCATTAATTAAAAAGATAGGTACACCTATATTCATCTCATTACTACTGACAATAGCCAAGATTCGGAAACAAGTCAGTGTCCAATGACAGATGAATGATTCAGGAAATTATGCTCTATAGACAGAGTAGGATATGATTCAGTTATAAAAATGATGACATTTTACAATATCTAACTGAGATGGGATTGGAGGATGTCATGTTAAGTAAAGTAAGTCAGAAAGCAAAAAATAAATACTAGACAATTTTGTTCATGTGGAGTATAAAAAAGCAAAGGGATTAAATAATCTCTAATAGAAACAAACCCTGACACATGATCTGGGTACTAAGCCAGGTGGAGGCAGTGGAAAGAGACTGTAGGATAATGGTGGAGGGATCTTGGAACACTGGTGGAGGAATTGATATAAGAGCCCTACAACTCTAAAATAATGACTGCAATAGTATTGTATTTATTTTTAGTTTTTAGGCTACACCTTGCAGTGCTCAGGGATTACTCCAGATTCTATGCTCAGGGATCACTACTGGCAGTGCTTTGAGGACCATATAGGGATGGAATCCCAGTAAGATGTGCTTGTAAAAATGCCTTAAAAGATATAATATTTTTCTTTTTTTCCTTTTTTTCTTTTCTTTTTTTTGTTCTTTTTTTTTGTTTTTGTTTTGTTTTGTTTTTGGGCCACACCCAGCAGTGCTCAGGGGGATACTCCTGACTGTCTGCTCAGAAATAGCTCCTGGCAGGCACGGAGGACCATATGGGACTCCGGGATTCGAACCAACCACCTTTGGTCCTGAATCAGCTGCTTGCAAGGCAAACACCGCTGTGCTATCTTTGGAAAAATATCATATATATAAAAGATATAATATTTTTCCAACCCTTCAACACTATGGTAAACTATGCTACCTTGATTAAAATTTCAATGATTTTTCATCTTGCTCTGCCTCATGAATGAATGGAGGGGGAAAAATGGAGGGTACCAGGACCGAACAGTCATATGAACATTGAGTGGAAATAAAAACTGATCAGACTTAAACACCAAACCCAAAGTCAATGACAATAGAATCGATACCCAATCTACAACAAGCTGGACACAGAGCAAACCAGTTATACTAGCAGTCTAGGGGACAAAGGAGGGAAATATGGAATGAATGCTGGCAACAGGAGTGGAGGGAGGACAACACTGGTAGTGGGAATGCCCTCATTCATTGTCATATGTGCCTTAAATATTACTGTGAAAGATTTGCAATTCACTATGGTCACAATAAAAGTTATTTTTAAAAAAATTCAATGATTTTAATGATATGTCAATTAAAAGTAAAAATTTACTTTTTTTAAAAGGGGGAAATAATGATAGAAAAGTTCCACTGGTGAAGGGAGTGTGCGTTTTATGGCTGACACCCGATTTTGAACATGTTTGTAACCATGGTACTTAAATAAAGAAATTATATTAAAAACAAGTCCTCAAGAATGGCTGCTTTTTCTAGCATTTCCTGTAAGGATTCTTTTATTTCTTTCACACAATAGTACTCAAGATCACCTACTGACACCAGCCTCTTAAAGTAATTTTTAAAAAAAAAAATTAGTTTCTTTCCCAGAATGACATTTCATGGTCTTTCATGCTCCTTGGTGTTTTGTACTATGAGAATGATTATTGGCATAATTTAAATGACTTAAAGTTACTAATAAATTTGAACTCTTAAATTAAGACTTTTAAATCTTTATATATAATATATATAAGCAAATGATTTTTCTCAAGTTGTTTAATTTTTTATGTATTAACTCTTTACTCAAAACAGTTCATTGTATATATTTGTTTATAATTTAACAATAGATATTATTGTTTTATATACTTTCTTTTTCTAAATGCAGATGAAATTACATTGCTGAATCTTTTCATAGGTTGATCAAATTCATGAATATAAATTCTGAACTCAATTGGTTAAATAAATGAGCTACATATTGCTTGTATATATTTTCTTGAGTATAATTATAGATGGTTTTAATGACTGGTTCAAATCTTAGCTCAACTTGAAATTAAATGCTGTTGTGTTGAATACAATTGACGGAAGTCAGAATGACAATTAAAAAAATTTATGAGACATTATTTGAATTGCAGCTTTTACTGAGTATATTTCTGTTATGTTTGTCAAACACCCAGCAAACTAAACTTTCCCTGCTTTCTTTACTTCTGCAGTAATTAAAACTATCTCCTCTCTATTCATCCACTCACCCTGTCAGTAATTTTGATTCATTGAAACCCATATGTGGACAATTATCTTTAAAAAAAAGAAAAAAAAAACTAAGATAATCAAACTAGTTTTAAGGGAAAGAAAACAATATTAGTGGTAATAATTCTTAAAAGATAGTGCATTCATTATGAGGCTTTCCAAACATAATGTTTTTCCTTCAGATAGTAAAGGAACTGATTTTATTTCTAAATGGATCAAGAAAATAAAAATTAATCCATTTCCTTAAATCTTAAGAATTATTAAAAAGATCTTGACAAATATTATCAAAGCAGCTACTTTTGCTGTTCTGTGTATGATTTTTGGCATACTTATGACAAATGTTTAGCTATACCTGTATCTGCGAAGCAACCAAATTTTAGGTTTAGACATATCTCCCTATTGGTGCAACATTTTACATAAAAGATTGTTACCTTGATTCTTGTATCAAATGAAAAATTAACATTAAGGTGAGTTTAACTAAAAAATAAGTGAAATTCTATCCTTATTTTTGCAGCGTTAAAACGTGAAATTCTTTCAACATAACCTGTGTAGCGTTAAGGAATTGACTTAAAATGGGTGTTAAGGTTTTTTCCAACGTACCAATTCCTCATGGTTTGAAGGAAGTTCTGATGTGTATCCATAGGGATACAATAGCATTTGGGAGTAAGAATGGAAGGTGATGTAGGCCTTGATGGATTTCTGGTTTTTTCTTATGAAGTCGGTCACAGCTTTCGTCTCTTTCTCCGACTCTGCCGCAGAGCCTCGATAGTCAGGGCCACATGGGTCGCTGTTGTCGGGAAAAACTGCAGTGGACATGAATGCATGAAAACCCAAGCTACTGTTCATTAGCACAACTTCTGTCTCTTCCCAGGGGGATTCCCAAAATGTTTGGAATATATTAGCCAGTCAGACTGAGGGCGTCATGTCTCTGCAACTATAAGTAACTTAGTCCACACAAGTCACAGTATGATAGATTTGGGATATTCTATCCTTGCTGAATATCACCTTCATTTCCCAGGAATCATACAAAGCAGCCTGAGTCAGCTTATTCATGATCCTGATTGATTCTGGGCTCTACTTTTTCTGGGATTGGTGTAAATCACTTCTCTTGAACCTGAGTATCTCTGCTTTGTCTTAACAGGCAGCTAGCTCCCATTTTGTTGTCCTATTTCTCATGCCAAAACAGTATCAAATGCTGGCATACTAGTTAAAGGAAATTAGATAAGGGCAACCTGCATGAATGGGGTTAGTGCAATTTCTCCTTACAGGGGTGCAATAAAATTCATGTTATCCTATTTGTGTCATTTAATCATGTGGGTTCTGTTAGTATTGTTCATTTATTTCCATTAGTAGTTTCTCTAAACTAGATGTTTCTTTTCACAAACCATCTAAAGAACCACTTGCATGTTGGTTATAATCACTGATATTTCTCTCAGTTTATCAGACTGGAAAGAGGAAAGCAGAGATCTCACTCCAAACTATATAATGTTTTGTGGATCTGAACTGTGCAAGTTTTATATAACAAGATGGTTTGAACCTCTCCCAACATACAACAAAGCATTAAGAAATCCCTCTGTGAGAGAGAGAAAGACGCAGAATGGTCTTACTCACCTACGGGTTTTAAGAAAAATGAAAGACATTTCTCAACAATTTTCAGAGACAAAATCTCTTTCGGACGTTACAGCCCACCTCATGAACCTCACCACAAAGAGTAATGAGTTTAGTTAGAGAAATAACTACATTGCGAACTATGCTAACAATGAGAATGTATGAGGGAAATAGAAAGGCTGTCTAGAGTACAGGTGGGTGCAGGGAGGGGAGGAAGGATATTTGGGACATTGGTGGTGGGAATGTTGCACTGGTGATGGGGGGGTGTCATCTTATATGACTGAAACCCAACCACAATCATGTTTGTAACCAAGGTGTTTAAATAAAAAATATTAAAAAAATAAAATTGCAAAGTAAACAAAAGAAATCCCTCTGTGGGAGAGAGAGAGAGAGAGAGAGAGAGAAAGAGAGAGAAGAGAGAGGAAGAGAGGAGAGAGAGCAGCGATCGAGAGAGAGGGGGGAGAGAGAGAGAGTGTGCAGTAGGTAGGACACTTGCCTTGGCCACTGCCAACCTTGGATTCAATCCCTAGCATTCCATATGGTTCCCTTAGCACTTCCAGGATTAATTTCTGAGTGTAGAGCCAGGAGTAACAGCTGAGCACAGCAGGGTGTGGTCCCTGTCCTCCAAAAGAGAATTCCCTCTATGGAAGTGGTGAATCTTTTTCATTTTGCAGGTAAGAGAAATAATATTCATCCAGGGAAGACCTAGCCTTCCTTACTTAAATAGGTGGATGATTTTGCTAAATTCAAAAGCTAAATACTCTACAGCACTCTATCTTTTTTTTGTTTTTGTTTT
>PVKC010029014.1:0-15257 GCA_004027635.1 Crocidura indochinensis
CAACGGGTGTGGCCCAAAAACCAAAAAAAAAAAAAAAAAATCCACAGATAATTAATGTGAGATAACATGATTCAGTTGAATTTTCTGTTGTTTGGGAATAAGTCTTTGCTTAAATTGAACATAAAAATGTATAGAATCTTATATAGTTAGTTTATTTTTTTACTTTTGGTTTTAGGGGCACATTTGTTGGTGTTTAAGGTTGCTCCTGGTTCTCCACTCAGGTATTACTGCTGTCAGGCTTGGGGAAACAATATGTAAAGCCAGGAATTGAACTCAGATCGGCTTTGTGGAAGGCAAATGCCACCATTTATGCTATTTCTCTGGACCTTGAGATTATTTGAAAAGCCAAATGTAAACTGCAATGTTAAGCTCGGATTACTTTTTCCCCTGTGGTATTTTTTTTCTATGTATAACATATTTTGCTTTAATGGATTAATACTTAATAAAAATTCTGGAGTTTAACTCACATTTTTACCATAATTTTTCTTAAGTAAAGTGATTTCTAATTTGTGGATCATCCTTCTGAAGATGATTTCTATTAATATATGTAGGTGTTTTATTCCACCAAATCCTCAGCTTCTGTGAACTCAAGCAGTGAATGTTTCTTGTCCTCTATGGATTTGGCCCCAGCATAAAGCACCATGTCTTGCATATTATGGATACAAAGGGAAAATAGTGACTGAATTGAAACCATGGCAAATCAAATATTTAAAACCATTTTATATTTTCTTTTCTAGCCTTTGGGTAACAACCAAAAATGATATATTCAGCCCATTATAATATCTGTAATAGTGTAACATAGATCAATAGTAGAACTAATGATTACAACCAATACAAAGCAACATCTAAACTTTTTACATGATTTCTAAATCTGATTAATTGCTTTTGGAAAACTGACGATCCAATTTTAAGATCTGATCTTTCAGCATCACAATTCCTGGGTAAATAAGCAACTAAAATTTCTAACAATAACTTTGTCACTAGGAAATAGAGAAAGACTTTGGAATCAGGTACCAGGAGGACAAAGCCAGGGTGGTGACTATGGCTACAAAAAAGCAAGCAAATATGTGTAAAAAGCATCATTTTGAGACTGAAGCAATAGCTCAGTAGTAGGACATTTCCCTGGTACATGGCGGATGAAGGACTGACCCTGGTTTGATACCCGGCATCCCATATGGTCCCCCAAGCCTATTAGGAGTGATTTCTGAGCTAAAAGCCAGAAGTAACTCCTGAGAGCCTCTGGGTGTGGTCCCAAAACACAACACACACACACACACACACGCACAAGAAAGGCATCATTTTGTCAGAAACAGTTGGACCTATTTGAAATCCGATTCTTTGACTTGTTATCTGACCTTAGAAATATCATTTAAAACTTAAATGGAGATATAGCAGCTACACATCAATTTAATTGTCAGGATTAAATAAGATGACATAAATAGTCGAGCTGTTCTAACACACTGTAACATTAATATTATATACTATTATTAGCCATTCCATAAACTGTATTCTATAAAGGAAAAGGAAGAATTGCTTTTGTGCATGTTTTCTCAACTGGACTATAGGGTGGTTATTTTCTAGCCAGCATTCCAAATGTGGAGAGAGTAGACAATTGCTCAAATACAAGTTTTAAGGCAGAAAGATAAATAATCTTTCTGAAGGGAATTTGGATCCTTTTTTATTTGATAATACTGAAACACAGTAAATAATGCCAAGAAGACCTTTGATGGTATATATAAAAGCAAGAAGTACTTAACAACATGTTCTTTATGAGTAATCTTAAAGCACAAAAAAAAGAACTTTTAGGGTCTTTAAAATTTAGACACTTCCCAGGGCATTATGCTGACTTTTGTTGGAAGACTTAGTTATTTTGTTTGTTTTGGAGCCACACCTAGTGATACTGGGAGTTTAATCTTGGATCTGCATTTAGAAATTATTCTACTGACAGTGCTCAGTAGAATCATATGTGATGCTCAGGATTAAATTTGGGTTATCTGCAAACAAGGCCAGCAAGCCCTCTACTCACTGTATTATTGTTTAGTCCCTGAGACTTAGTTCTTAAAAGCAAACAACATTTGTTAGAATGTCAGTGAAGCCATAACGTAAATGTGATAAAGAACAGTGAAATATAAAACTAGTAGATACACTTTTTCCTATTCATGCTAATATAGGTGATCCTACTGTAACGCCAGTAAAGAGGTATAGGAAGGAGGGCATTTTACAGAAGGGATTGGCTGCAGTTTCCTGAGTCATGCTATGTTCAGAAAGAAAATCTACAAGAATAGTTCATTGTGGTAAATGTTCAAAAACAGTCAAATTTGGGCTACTTCATTATCGATGGAATTTGATAATTGTCGCTTGAGAATTAGAGCTTTTTAGTGATAAGCTTAGGCTTTTCAGTGAGGAAAAAGGACTCACAACAGAGACATCTGACTATGAGGATAGATTAGATTGAGACTCACAAGGCACATGCGTACACGCTTGTTTGAGAAAAGGCAAGTTCTAAAAGGATTGGCAAATTGGGCAGAGATGTACTGTCAGAGATTTCTGAGTTATGTCCCTCCCTCCAAGACTAGCCTCTATAGAATTTGCCCCCATAAACAAGTACCTATTGATTCAGATACTTCTTACTTGGTAAATGAATGACAGGTATCACACCCTTTCAGCTTCGCCTGAGCTGATATCTGGCATGTATCATTTCCTTCTATTCTCAATTTTCCATTGTCAAATCATCCATTAAATTGGATTGAGCTTGCCTAAGCGAGCCTGTCTTGGAGTGTTCAAGGGAGATTACTTTAAAAGGAACAAGACCTTGGCTGTCAGGCAGGTTAGCACAAGCTCTCAAAGCTTTGCTTCTCACCTCACAGACGTTGTACGACATGGTAGAATGCTCCAGCCACCTAGCATACTACCTTTCTCAAGGCCCTCTCTCCCTTGGCTCCAAATCTGGGATTATGGTCTATCCTAGCACCAAGATTCTGTTTGTTTTAAAGGAGAGGGAAATAGGGCAAAGAATAAAATAAAGAGCAGGAATTGCTAGCAGTTCTTTGATACTTTATGTTTAAATCTGATTTTATGACCTGCTGAGATCATTTCCTCAAAAGGTATAAGGTAACCTGTGGAAACATTTACACTATAAAAACCCAACTGTCAGAAACCATTTGTTTAAAAATTAGGAGAGGAAAGTTGCACCTAAAAGATCTGAAATGCCTGCTGACATTTTAGAGATGATAGGAACACCTATTTCTTGCACCGATCACATTCTAGAAGAAAGTGTTTCTTCACCCCAAGGCATGATAGTTGTATTGCAATGCCAGTAAGCATGAAAAGAGTTCTGACTTATGTAAAATGGGGGAGTGGTAACTTATAATCTCGGCTCTGGATGACATTCCATGTGGTGACAAGACTTGCTAACTTTGAGATAGTTCATAATTAGCAGGAAATGTCTGTTGAGATTATGAGGGTAGTTTATGCAGAGAGTCTCTAAATACTGTACAGATACTCTGGTAAAGAAGCCTTATTTCTGTATTTGAAAATCTTATTTCTGAATTCATCTGGATTATTTCATTTTTGCATGTAGTCTATAAAATGGAAGTTGCGATGATTAAATTCATTTTTGCTTCTAATCCAAATAGAAAATTCCTATGAATCACAATTATACTATAGTTCTTACATTTGGTTAGCCATTTTTATAGGTGGCTTTTACAATTTCCTCTGAAAGCTAACCCAGAACTGTATATTGAATGTCCTAAATACCTGTTTTTATTATAATTGAATTAATCTGGTCATCATTTTTCATATTGCTTTCTTAAATACCTCTTATTTGATTTTTAATATGAGTCTCTACTGATAGTCTTGCCCCTTAAAATTTCATCCTGACTGATATCGTGGTCAGTTTTCACTTTTTTCCAATAAAACTGATCATGTTATTTTTCTATTTAAAATCCTTTAGAAGAGCTGGAGCTATCATATAGCATGTAGGATTCTTTCCTTTTGTGCATCCAACTTGAATTCAATACTCTGGCATCTCATTTTTTTTCTTTTTTTGGTTTTTGGGCCACACCCAGTGATGCTCAGGGGTTACCGCTGGCTATGCACTCAGAAGTCGCTCCTGGCCTGGGGGACCATATGGGAAACTGGGGGATCAAACCACGGTCCGTCCTAGGCTAGCGCAGGCAAGGCAGGCACCTTACCTCCAGCGCCACCACCCAGCCCCACTCTGGCATCTCATACAGTATCCTGAACACTGCTAGAAATAATTTCTTAGTACAGAGCCAGGAGTAACCCCTGAGCATCACTGGGTGTGACCCCAAAACAAAACAAACAAAATAAAAAAGGAAACAATCCATTATCAACCTGTTATTTATTGTATACTATATTAGAGTCCCTTAAGAACTTCCATACATTGGTCAACTCTAACATTTTCTGAATAGACTCCATAACATGCTAAATGCACCTTGTAAATCTCTCATTAAGGTTTTATTCTGGGGCCCGGGAGATAGCATGGAGGTAAGGTGTTTGCCTTTCATGCAAAAGGTCATCGGTTCGAATCCCAGTGCCCCATATGGTCCCCTGTACCTGCCAGGAGCAATTTCTGAGCATGGAGCCAGGAGCACCCTGAGCACTGCTGGGTGTGACCCAAAAACCAAGGTTTTATTCTATCAACTTTTTGGCTTCTAAGGAATACTGAACTCCTGTCTTTTCATTTCTTACTCTTCCTAAAAGTTTGTATTGATATACAGTTTTTGATCTACTAAACATACTTTATTGTTACCTTTTCCCTAGAAATGACCTCTTATGTTACAATTAGCTTCATGGCTTACTAAATTTCATGAATTCATTTCTTCATACATGCATGCATCCCTACATAGACTCATTGACTTAACAGATGTCAAGCACTGTGTAAGTCATTGAGGATAAAATAATAATTGATGTACCTTGCTCAAAGTTGAATTTATTACACCATAGTAGAGAATATGCATGTGTTATATTAAAGAATGTTTCAAGAGGAAGTAACATACAAATTGGCAACTGAAGAATAAAGCAGATGGATGAGTTAAGAAGGGAGAGATAGTATGTTACAGTTAAAGGAAATAACTTCAAAAAGCAGAAATTGTGCCTAGGAGTTTAATTTAAAAAATAGTCTAGAGAACTAAAGTGAAAGGAATAGTATTTCATTCTGAGATTAACAGTTATTGAACCTATAAAGAATAAGAAAGAGTAAATGATTTGAATTTCAAAAAAATACTCTAATTTTGAATGAAGATTATTTTAAGACTGGTAAAATTGGGATCTCGAATACCAGATTAGTATAACTTCTGTGAAGACCACTAACACAGATCTTCACTGAAAACATGGCAATCTTGATGGCAAGAGATGTTTGGATATTACAAATAATATATAATATATTACTATACTATTAAAATATTGTTACAATATTAAAATATACCATTGAAATATTATATCTTATCATAATATTATAATAACATTATAATATTATATTATTTAGAATATAAAATAAAATGTTGAAAAATAGAAATTTAAAAATAATAAAACCTATGATAATTAACACTGGGGTAATTTAATGTACAAAGAAACATTGAACTGTTTTCTATATATCTTCTTATATTATTTTGAAATTGTATGTGGAGCAGATGTTATTATAATTCCAATATTCAGATGATTTAGTGGCTAATTAAGCTTAGGCACTGAGGGCTTACATCACTTATTGGGGTTACAGAGTCAGAAAGTGAAACTGAAATGCAGTCTTATTAAGTTTACCAATGGAATCTACCTTCTTTTATTTCCCTTTTATTTAAACACCATGATTACAAAGTTCATGATTAAATTCATGATTAAGTTTGAGTCTTACAACGTGCACTACCCTTCACCCATGAACTATATTTTTAATTCTTATGCTATTAAGAAAAGTAATTATAGTCCCAGTCGTGGGTCAGAAGATGCTACCTCTCTTTTGGTATACATTATTTACATGAATTATTAGAATCTATAAATACAGAACATTTCTTTCTTTGTCTTGTGTTGAATACGCATCCTGTTTGTGCTTGGGATCACTCTTGGAGGTGCTCAAAGATCTATTTGATGCTGGAGATTGAACTGTTTTCATGCAAAATATGTGCCCTAGCCCAGTTAATTATCTTGACAAACCATGCCTGTTTTGTTTTGTTCTGTTTTGTTTTGAGGGGTTAGGTGAGAAGGGAATGTGGTGAATGCTATTTGGCAAAACTCTATTTGTACTAGCTTTCATTTTTCTTAGAAAAGTTTGACTGCTGATAAAATCAAAATTACATTGTCCTAGAAATTAGTGATTATGTGGTTTTAAGAAACAAGTATTATGGTAATTTACATGAACTTTGTAATGATGATTTCAAACATAAGGAATTCAATTGCCAAGACATACAACTGAACCTAGAATATAAATTAAGAAAAGTTTTCCATTTTTACTGTCAACATTGACCTCTGTCTCTGACTTTTTCACTAGGGTAGTAAAGTTTATTTATGCTTCTCATTGCAAAGTATTCATAGCTTTGATATTAATTTCATATAATCAATGACTACAGTTTCTCTTTGGCCTATGTATTTCTTAGAAAAATTATTATTGGTGCATTTGAGTCAAATGAATGCTTTAGTCCAATCAGAATATACAAGCAAGATCACAGAGAATCTCTGGGTCATTGTTTCAGTAGATGCTGAGAGTGAAGGCAACTTTTTTTTGGGGGGGGGGCCACACCCAGTGACGCTCAAGGGTTACTCCTGGCTATGCGCTCAGAAGTCGCCCC
This sequence comes from Crocidura indochinensis, assembly GCA_004027635.1. Taxonomy (NCBI): domain Eukaryota; kingdom Metazoa; phylum Chordata; class Mammalia; order Eulipotyphla; family Soricidae; genus Crocidura; species Crocidura indochinensis. Next base: position 6,801 of record PVKC010029014.1, read on the forward strand.
TGGCCTGGGGGACCATATGGGGCACGGGGGATCGAACCGCAGTCCGTCCAAGGCTAGCGCGGTAAGGCTGGCACCTTACCTCCAGCGCCACCGCCCGGCCCCGCAACTTTTTTTTTTAATAAGGAATATAGTTAAATAAAGAAAAACTGTTAGTCTAATCTGAAATGTTAATTCATTTATTGAGAGCCACCCCATAAAAAAGTGAGTGAATACTTTCGCTAAAAGTTATTTTTCAGTTAAGCACCATAGTTATAAGGTTGTTCATAATAGTTATTTTTCACAGATAAAGAGTTACAGTCATACAATGTATAACAACCTTCATCGGTGAGCATTTCTTGTCACCAAGCTCCAGTTTTTCTTTCACCCTCCCTTATGCTGTCTCTCTTCTCACCACCCTCTCCTGCCTGCCTCTGTGTCAGGAATGTTACTTCTCTTTCTCCCTCTCTTATTTTTTGGCATTGTAGTTTAGAATACTACAAATGAAAGTGCAATGAATGTTCCTTGCATATTAATCATTTCTCTACTTTAACTGTATGCTACACTCTTTGTATCCAGCTTCCTACCATAACTGGTCCTCCTAATCCTCATCTCTATAGTCTCTCGATGTCATCTCCACACTGTCTTATATTTTCCTTATATCCCAGTAATGAATGATGTTATTCTATATTTATCCCTCCACACTAAAGTACTCTTTAGCTCCTGAATTTCACAGCAATGATCTCCTTGATTGTTAATTCTTCCTTGGGGTTTTCTTCCTGGGTTTTTAGACCCTAGTGATTTTTAAGTTGTTTCTATTGAATTTATCAAATATTTCTGTTATTGTCTGTTGATTTTTTTGAGAATTTTTTGCAGTCTCTTCTGTTGTATGGAGGTGTAATGCAGTTCATCTTCTATATCAATGATTCTGTCCAGAGTACTGTACCTCTCAAAGTTAGTCTTTCCAGTGATATTTTCATTTCACTTACCATGTTTTTCAGCTCTAATATTTCAGTTTGAAGTTTTGTCGTTTCTACTCTTGTCCACTTGAGTCTTTTGGGTTCTCCATTGCATTATTTCTTTAAGTTTGTTGAACATTCATAACGTTTCCTCTCTAAAGTCCTAATCAGAAATGTTATGTAGGTGGCAGGTGTTGGTTGAATTTCCAGAATTAGCTTCTTCCATCACAGGAATAGTGGGGTTGTGAACAGTTTTTCCATCTTGAACTTTGATGCATTGTACTGTTATTAAGTGTGTGTTATAGCTCCTTACCTGGAAGAAATGAGCAGCCATGGAGTGAAGCTGAACTCAAACTGAGGATTTTTTTTCAAAGTCTTCCCACAACCAACAGGCAATGGGTCTGGGTTCAAGTACCCCTACAAGCAGTTAATCCAATCTCTATTTACTATTCATGTCTGCACTCTTGCTGGTCACATACTCAGCTGAACTCAAACTGAGTTTTTCTTTCCCCAAAACTCTGCCCACAATCTGGAGTGAATACTTTTAATTTTGCTATTGCTGTAAGAATCACCAATCCACACTGAGCAGTACTCATGATGGAGGATATGAAGACACCAAGCTCAAACTCATTGCCTTCCATAAGCAAGGCATGTTCTCTACCAATTTGCCAGTCCTATCACAGCACCTTTTTTGTTGTTGTTGATGCTGTTATATTTATGGTAGCATGTTTACGACTGTGTAAACACTATTAGTCTTGCTAAACCTCACCATCATCAAAGTGTCCAAGAACTTCCACCATATATTTATGTTACTTCTAATCTCTCTCTTCATTTTCCTACTCTCTCATCCACACTTGACAATCTCAATTTTGTAATCTAAGACAAAATATTTATCATCGTTCCTTCTTTTCTACCTCATTGTCACACTTTTCTTCTTCCTTCCTTCCTTCCTTCCTTCCTTCCTTCCTTCCTTCCTTCTTTCTTTCTTTCTTTCTTTCTTTCTTTCTTTCTTTCTTTCTTTCTTTCTTTCTTTCTTTCTTTCTTTCTTCTTTCTTCCTTTCTTTCTTCATTCTTTCTTCATTCTTTCTTCTTTCTTTCTTTTCTTTCTTTCATTTCTTTCTTTCTCTTTCTTTCTTTCTTTTTCTTTTTCTTTCTCATTCTTCTTTCTTTCTTTCTTTCTTTCTTTCTTTCTTTCCTCCTTCCTTCTTTTTTCTTCCTTCCTTCCTTCCTTCTCTCTTTCCTCCCTTCATCACTCCCTCCTTTTTTCCCTCCTCTCACCCTCCCAGCATCTCATCTTTCCTTCCTTCCTCCCTTTTTCCCTCCTTTCCTTTTCTTCCTTCTTCCTTCCTTCCTTTCTTTCTTCCTTCTTTCTCCTTTCCTTTCTTTTCTTCCTTCCTTCCTTCACACTTACTTTTCTTTTCTTTTTTTATTTTTCTTTTCTTTCTTTTTTTTTTTTTGGATTTTGGATCACACCCGGCAACGCTCAGGGGTTAATCCTGGCTCTATGCTCAGAAATCACTCCTGGCAGGTTCAAGGGATCATATTGGATGCTGGGATTCTAACAACAGACCTTCTGAATGCAAGGCAAATGCCTTACCTCCATATTATCTCTCCCACCCTTCCCTACTTTTCCTTCCTTCCTTCCTTCCTTCCTCCCTTCCTTCCTTCCTTCCTTCCTCCCTTCCTACTTTCCTTCCTTCCTTCCGTCCACCCTTCCTACTTTCCTTTCTTCCTTCCTCCCTCCCTAATTTTCCTCCCTCCCTTCCTTCCTTCCTTCCTCCCTACTTTTCTTCCTTTTTTCCTTGTTTGCTTCCTTCCTCCCTCCCTACTTTCCATTCCTTCCTTCCTTCCATTCTTCCTTCCTTTTTATTTTGGGGGCTAAATATGGCTGTGCTCAGGATTACTCCTGATACCTCTTGTTAATCAGGATACACATACAATATATATTCTCCAACTCTTGTTAAGTATTTTTTAAATCCACATTCATGGGGCCAGGAAGGTGGCCCTAGAGGTAAGGTGTCTGCCTTGCAAGCGCTAGCATAGGACGGACAGCGGTTCGATCCCCTGGCGTTCCTTATGGTCCCCCCAAGCCAGGGGCGATTTCTGAGCTCATAGCCAGGAATAACCCCTGACTGTCAAACAGGTGTGTCCCAAAAACCAAAAAAAAAAAAAAAAGACATTCATGTAAAAGCATTAGGATGTTTTATGTAATAAATTTATATATCTTATCATTTAACTTATAACCTCTTCATTTCTGACTGCATGGCTGAGATTGCTTTAAGACAAATATCTCAACTGTCAGTATCCTGTGGTTGTGGTCCTTTTGTTTTTTCACATTTTCACTTTGTCACATTGTCTTTCCATGAAATCAATCAAATTATCTTGTAATTATACATATTTACATTTATTTATTTCACTTTAAAACCTGTGATCACACCCAGCATTGCTCTTATGGTGCTTGGGAGACCATGTAAAACTGAGGATTAAACCTGGGGCTTACATTGTTTTGATTTATTAATCATCTCTCTGGCTCTAATCACACATTTAAAAATAATTTTAAAGCTATTCAAGAGTCTAGGATACTCAATAGAATTTGACATCTTTTCTGTGACTTCCCTACATATACCACTGTTCTCCTCCAGTTGGGTATTTTCAACTCTGTCTATACATTTCCCTTTACTCCTTGTACATATATAGAGTATACACTTTTAATCTATCTTTGTCCTCACCATTTGGATAACTTCTTTTAACATTAAAAATCCAGAAAATACCTGACTTTCTTAATAGAATTTACTTGACCTCTCATACTTTTATACTCTCAGTACATACCCATTTCAGAAAGGTCTTGGCAAATGTATTGCTTATAAATAATACATTTATTGTATTATTGTAAGTTTCATTCTATACAGGTGAATGCTTTGAATAATTAAAAATTGTCTTTTTCTGGGCCTGGAGAGATAGCACAGAGGCGTTGGTTCGAATCCCGGTGTCCCATATGGTCCCCCGTGCCTGCCAGGAGTTTTTTCTGAGCAGACAGCCAGGAGTAACCCCTGAGCACCGCTGGATGTGGCCCAAAAACCAAAAAAAAATTGTCTTTTTCTATTGAATGACAACAGTTTTTCTGTCTTTATAGATTAATTTTAACATTTGATGAAACCTAACATCATCTGCATTAGTTCTCCTTTTATAAGTAAGGCCATGAGAAGTTTAATGATTTTTAGTAGGATACTTGGAGAAATATATTGGTACTGGAGCTTTTCTTTCTTTTATTTCAAGATTGCTGTCATTTTCATTGAAACTGAGCAAGCTCAAATGGTCCCTACCTATTGAACTCTTCACTTATCCTCCAACAAAGACATTGACATCTTTGTTAATGTTCTTACAATTCTTACTTTTGTTATTGGCACTAATATTGGATTTCAGAGTAGGAAAGTTAATGTGTTTGTTTTAATTTTGTTGGAGATTGCAGTCTTTTAATGCCTAAATTTATGAATGGAATATCTTTCATTTTATCCAATTGACAAGTGTGTAGTTGTCTTCCATAAAGCTTACATAAATATGTGTAGATAATGAGTTTGGGGAATTTTGCTTGTATTAAATATATAGAGACAAACAATATGTATTTATGCTTATGTACAGTGAAATTTAAATGACATCTCTTTATTAAAAATGTAAGTTAATATCTCCCTGCCATTATAATATTTGACATTTATAGGACAATTTTAATAACATTGGTAAGATTACATTTTTCATTGACTCAATTAAGTAGACAAAGAGTTATATTGAACATAAGCCATTTATAATATAAAATATAATACTGCTTTCTAAAAATATATATTTTATCTTGGGGAACTTCATAGGTATTAATTACAAAGTTCTGGGATCATTGGCCAACCTGATAAATAGCTCATTGTGAATGCCCTAGAAAATAATTGTTCTTGACTCTGTCATACAGAAAATTATCTGGACCTCCCTGGCAATGTCCAGAGGCCTCCCAAGTCATACCAGGTGATGATCAGGGGAATATAGGGTGCTGAGGATCAAATTAATGCTTCAATACCTCTCTGGCATGAGTAATAAATAAATTCCTTATATTTAATTTCTAGTATATTTTTATTCTAAATTGCTTTTTAAAATTCATTGGGCCATATATTTAAAGCATTAATAATCAAAATACTAATTATTTTCATGGTCTTTAAGAACGTTAAAAAAATAGGAATCCTCTCAAACAATTTCAATGAAGCAAACAATACCTTGATACCAAAAGAATATAGAGAAATTACTAAATAACAAAAATATACACCTATATCCTTGATAAACAAAAATTCAAGGATCCTCAAAAAATGTTAGCAAACTTTCAAATACAACAATACTTTGAAAAGTTTATGCACTACAATCAGGTAGGATTTGTCCTAAGGATGCAAGAATATCAATATATTACACTATATCTATAAAATAGAATATTGTAATCTATAAACAGATGAAGCAAAATTATATGACTATATCTAATATACACTTATGATCATTGTTTTTCTTTTGGGTTTTTGAGCCACACCTGGTGATGCTCAGAGGTTATTCCTGGAATGCACTCAGAAATCGCTCCAGGCATGGGGAACCATATGGAACACTGGAGATTGAACCCAGATTCGTCCTGGGTCAGCTGCATACAAGGCAAATACCCTACCACTGTGCTATCATTCAGTCTCTTATGATGAAACTTTCAATGAAACAGAAATATAAGGAAAGGTTTTCAATATAGTGTAATTGCCTCTGCCCCTATCCCATGAGGGAGAGAATTCCGGCCAGCAGTTTCTCTCAACCAGGACAGGGAACGGGGAGCAATCACAAATAATTCACAATTGTCAAGCTCTTTTGTGATCACCTAGAAAATCAAGCTGCAGAAGTTAGTAGCAGGCACTCAAGATGACGGTTGCCAATCAAAAGGCTTTTATTGAGGGGAGAGCAGGGTTTTTATGCCCTGCTAACAGGGGAGGGGTTACAAAGCAGGATTGAAAACATATCCAATCACAATTGTACAAGTTTCTTTATCTAACCAATGAGGGTAACTCCCTACCCCCATGAGCTTAGTGCACATACTGCACGTACACATTTAGATGGCGGGAAAGATAAGGGGAAGGAAGGGTGGAGGAAACTTCCTAATCAGTAAGGAGCATCTGCATTCCTATACAAACAACACTTTCCTTAGGCAAATGTTTTGCTTCAGGCTTGAAATCAAGAGCAGGCCCATTTCCCCAAGGCAAACAAAGTGTCGGAACTGGAGCAAGGTCAGTTTCGGTAAGTAGCAATTTTAACTTGCTGAATATCCTGTTAGCTAAAGGGCAAAAACCGCACCTGTTAGAGGTCAGAGTGAGGCAAGAGCATTAGAGCAAAAATGGTGGTGGGCTATGGTCGCCCACAATATAGTCAATGTCATTTACCACATACTCACAGTTAATTTGATACTCATTGGTGAAAAATTGACAATGAAATATATTCCCTTAAATGTTAGTCACAAAACAAGTCTACCAACTCTTACCACTGTTATATAGAGTATATTATTGGAAGTCCTTGCCATAGCAATTAGGCAAGAAGAACTACCATGTTGGAAAGGTAGAAGTTAATTAATCTCAATTTGCAGAAGGCGTAAAGGTATGATTTAGAAAACTCTAATATTCTACAAAAATATCATAGAGAGAATAAACTTATGCAGCAAATGGCAGCCTACATACAAACCAGCCATAGAAATTTATGGAATTCTTATACACAAACAATAAAATAGAAGAGATAGTAGTTAAAAGGTAATCCCATTTATAATTGTGCCTCAAAGGCACAATGAACCTGAGAGTCCACCTAACAAAAGGCGTTAAGGACATATAGATTGCATTATAAATCATTACTAAGCAAAACAAGAGCACAAGATAAAATGGAAACTCATCCCCCATTCATAAATCAGAATATTAATCTAAATAATATGATTCCACCCAATCACAAAACAGATTCAATGTAATTTCTATAAATACTATGATATTTTATTTATTTATTTATTTATTTTGGCCACATCCAGTGAATCTCAGGCATTACTCCTGGCTATGTGCTCATAAATCATTCCTGACTTGGAGACCATATGGGACACCTGGGGATCGAATTGTGGTCCATCCTAGGCTAGTATGGGCAAGGCAGATGCCTTACCACTAGCGCCACTGCTCCAGCCTCAAATACTATTATATTTTAAATACATATATCAAATTTGAAATTTTATATGAATTTTTAAGCTCGGTAGTTAAAAATTGTTCACATTTGAGTTTCATTCGAAGAATGTATGCCACCTTCACCTGTGCACTTTTCTCACCAACAATGTCAAGCCTATGGTAGAAAGCTCACCACATAGAGTATTGAGTGTACTTAGAGTAGAGAAGGGTCAAGAAAAGAATTCGGTGCTGAAAGTGAGGAAACTAACAGAGAAAGCACAATAGTGCAAATCACCATGTCAAAAAGGACAGAAGGGGTTGCCCTAAAGTAAGGAAGGGGTGGGAGAAAAACAGGATATATCTGTGACAGGAATATATATAATATCAGTGATTGGTGTAGAATGGTATACATTGTATGATTTAAATCCAAAAACGAACAATTTTGTAACCAAAGTGCTTAAATAAAGTAACTAAAAATAAATAAACCAAGTCTAAAATTGTGGAAGAGAGATTAACAGAAGCTACAATATAGAAGGCATACATATGTAGAATAGGGATATAAAAAATGTTCTTCATCACTTACCAGGGAATGCAAATCAAACCTATAATAAGACATTGCCTTAAAGCAGTGACTACACACACATCAAAAAGAACAAAAACAATGGTTGCTTTGGGAATGTGAGGAAAAGGCCTATATTTAGTGTTGGTGAGAATGTTAACAGGTCCAACCTTTTGAAAAACAAATATGGACACTTCTCAAAAACTAATAATTGAAGTTTCACATATCCCAGTAATTCCACTTCTGAACATCTACCTCAATAGCCCAAAATCTTTGTTGAGAAAAGGCATCACTATAGCGCTATTCAGAAGAGCCCAAATCTGAAACAAACCAAGTATCCAAGAACAGAGGGCTGAATAAAAAAAAACAAAAACAAAAACAAAAAACTATTACACACTTGTATAATGGAATACTACGTGGCTGTAAAAAAAGATAAAATTGTGGAATTTTATGCCCTGTGGATGGCTCGTAAAAGTATCACGCTGAGTGAAGCAAGCCAGAATTACAAAAATTGATAGACAACTTTCTTAAGTGTGGGATATAAAGAGATATAGTAGAACAAATGCTTGACAGTCAAAGCACATGATAACTGGTATAGTGAACTAAGATTACTATGATAGGAGAGGACCATAATAGAATGGACGAGGGTTTGGGTAACGGATCACCGTGGTTGAGGAAACTGGACACTGTGATGGAGCATTTAGTAATGGAAAATTGTATGCATGGAACCCTACAATTAACGGTATTATACATCGCAAGTGCCTATAAAAAAAAA